>JAOVYW010000074.1:4021683-4036186 GCA_025775045.1 Hiodon tergisus | reverse complement strand
TTAAAAGCTCATGTTTTGTTTTTGACCAAAGTAACTAGTTTGGTTAAATTTTTGGTGGATGCCCTCACAGACTCATTTATTTACTTAACTCATTTATACAGCTGGATTTCTCTGGAAGCAATTCAGAGTACCTTTCTTAAGGGTATAACAACAACTCTAATGTTAGGATTTAAACCCACAAATTTATGATAACAAGACAAGTTTCTCAAAAACTTCTACTACTTCTTTGCTACCTAGTTTGTGTTCCACGTGTTTCACTGTCAATGGCTTTGTGCTACCTTTATAATACGTTTTTTCTCTTGTGGTCATATGAATTGGCTGCTGGCAGTTGTCTTATGAGGCTACGAGAGACCCAATAGAATAAAAAAGGTTTTGCTTTCACTATCTTCCTCCTTTGTGCTCTTATTATGTTTTTCTTTTCCCCAAATAGAACATAATGGCCTGGTTTTGCATAGTGTTCATGATAATAATAATATATATATATATATATTTTAATAATACACAATGACGCAATAATATCAGTGATTTAGGAGAACAACTGTGTGTAAGTATAAAATGAATGGCTGAGAACTCCAACAGGTTCTCCATTAAAATGGCTTCTCCGTAAGGACAGAAGGCATTGAAATGACAATGCTGCCAATGAACCTGTTAAGTAAAAAATAATATTTTCATACATTGATATGCTTTGCTGCAGTAAAGGATGTGTGCATTGTTTCCAAACGTATTACTCATGGGATCCATCAGCAATGCCAAGCCTTGAAGGGATCAGAAGTGTAAATAAATGCCATGTGAAGTTTTGCTCCAAATAAATTCAGGGAATTCTTTCCAATTATTTAAAGTTCAATGTACTTGACAAGGTGTAAAGTGAAGGTTAGTGGACAAGAATACATAGACATAGTTTTATAGAAGATTTTGATCACCAAATTCAAGAGCAGTCAGAATGTTTTGTTTTAAGGTTAGATTTGAAAACAGAGATTGTCCTCCTCATACTTTAATTCTTTCCACACTCTAGGTGTTATATGGTTCCAGCCGGGTTTTTTTTCTCAATTGCAAGAGGAGCCAGATGCCCAATTCCTTTTGACAAAACTAATCTTTCAGGTATTTCGTTGGCAGCAATTAGAGGAATGCTAAGATAGATGCAATATGTTAAAATATTTTAGTTTTGGAAAGGGAGTTGCTCACAGACACATACCTAAGCTTCAGCAGTAGACAACATAGAATTGTCATTTGTGTAGAAACAAATTGTGAATAGGAGGACGAGAGTCTCTTTAAATACACAATAAAGTGAATATACACCCATGTACAGGATATTGAAACAGAAAACAAATAGAGGGCACAATACTAGCACGCATAATCTTGAGAGAGCACAGAAGGAAGAAAACTAGGGCACTAGAGCTGATTTTGTGTGTGACTCATTGTACAGAAATGTTTCCCTGTAACAAGCATTGGAATTATTTGGTACATTCCGGCATGCCTCTGTTTTAAACATTTTGTCATATAAATTTTCAACATGATTTATCTATTGATAAACTTAAGGTTGAGCTCCAACATATTGACTCAAGTATAGCTAGGGTTTACATTTTTGCAAATGGCCTACCATGGATCCTTGGCTATTAACCAATAAGATCACATGCATTTTATCTCCCAGAAAACAAATTAGTGGAAACACGTGGTGTGCAAAGCATGGCCAAAACTTTAACAAGCCAGAGACCTATAAAAACTAAAGAAGGATGATGATTATGGATCAACAAAAAAATAGTTTATTTCACAAACAAACACAAAAATGAGAGGCAGCCCTTGTGCATAGTTAGCCGTCATCCTCCATGTTTTTAAAGGGAGGGAGGTGCAGATTTTTCATAACTTTAAAATAACATACATAGTCCATCAGTAAAAACATTCACAATGAAAGATAGCTCCACTTTTTATGGCGGTGTTACAGTCGACATTATGTCAGAAACACTGGCATCTGATCAACATTGCCATATAGTGTCATTTTGCTTTTTGCACATGGATATTACTTAAAATAACCCAACATGTGTTAAGTATGAAAGACACAAGGTGAGCAGCAGTACCAAAATTTGAGCCAATACATAAATTATGAATGGTGGGCTTTTTGATTCGTGGGCTGGATATTCATATATTTAAATTTTAAACTTTTTGATCGGCATCATATTCAATGGTTAGAACACACATTTTTTAGAATGCACTTTTTCATGATTAAAGTTATCAATTCTTACAAGCACTTGTCCTTCAATGGAACAAGACATACAATCAAAGGACAAATCAATATGAGAATAAATAGCATCCAAATGTGACAGAGGATTTAGCGCCACCAAGTGGATTCGTTTGATAGCAATCTTTTAAAACTCAAGATCAAGCACTCAGCACTGCTAGTTATCAACACTATGCAGAACACGTTGCGCTCATGTGCACAATAATATTGGTGGAAGGATTCACATGGACAGAGAATTTATCTGAAGTAACCCCATCCTGCCATAAAGGCCAGAGAAAGAGCAGCAGATGTTTAATGGATGAGATTACTTACCCCCAATTTGTGTTTGTTTCATTATTACTGGGCAGTAAACAGCCTACCTGAGTTCCATGTTTCCCTATGAGCTTTATTTTGCAGCAGTTGAGAAGTTTTCACTATCAGCTATGATTACACTGGCCATTCACAATGCTTCAAACCATTACACAGAAAATATTAAAGTGTTCACACGCACCCCTAGCTGTCCATGATTGTGGGTCCATTTAGTTACAAACTGTTGCATGTCACAATTGTGGAATTTGCACAGATTTCCATCCTTTTCCACTGTCCTGTTTACCCCATATGATTTTCTTATATGGAGATCCTTGTCTATCAGTTTATACATTTAGATGTAATCAAGGTTTTTGTGTAAGGTTACAACCGCAGTTTCCAGATTTAACCCTTTAGTTTGCTGGTTACTCCAACACCTTGACAGCTGCACCTATTACAAGTTCTGTAGTACATCCCAAATGCTGTGATAATGCTTTTTACATTTCAGTTTGTGAGTTTATCCCCTTCCATTGCAAAGTTATAGAAGGGGTACTAAATCTGGCAGGTCGAAAATTAGTTCTGCCTTAGTTGGCACCACCTGCTTAAATTATTCACTGATGGTAAAACGCTTCATTCTGCCTAATAGAAGTAGGTGTGACTGGAACTTTTCTGTTCATAGTTATAGATTCTAGCAATCTGTACTGCCAAAAATTTGTACCACCTTATATTTTTCTCCTCAAAATGAATTTTTCACCCCAAATTAAAGTGCTTTTCAGAGTTAAATGTAAGATGTCACGTGTGTGAATTTTGCATGCTTTGACCAAAGGTATAGGGAGTGCAGATTCCAGCAACCTGTGGTGCTGGATTTAACACCTGCTTAAAGTTTTCTTCCCTTGCATTATATCGGTTATTAGAATAATTATGTAATACATCTGTTAATTTGGTGAAGGGGGACCTTTATTTTAAAAGTTAAAGAGATGCTGCGTCAGACTTGAGGTGGGAATTCCATTGAACGAGAAAGCTGGCCAAACCTTGTGTATGTGGTTTTTGTCGGACTGAAAAAGGTATGCAAACAGAGGCATAATAAATAACATTCAGACATGGTTTGGGGCTATTGCTTGATTTGAACTCGTTGTCAGGCCGCACGGGAACGTGAGTTAAAATATGGGCAAGGCGTCAGTTGTCTGCACTCCACCCCGAGTTCGCTACCAAACAATTTACCGAATTGTATTTTCCTGTTTAGCGGCAACCGGTCAAAACGTAGCTCATACAAAGTTAAAGTATCGACGCGTTTTAAAATAATATAACTGAATTTTGCCACTCAATAACGCTTCGGTAACGCTTTTGTTTTGAACGGCAATGGCCTTATAGGACATCTTTTCAATCCTCAATTCTATTCGCTCAGGTGCCTACTACAATGTTTTGGTTGCGTTGACGTCACATACATTCTCAGCTATGATTTGTTTTTGTTTTCTCCCAGTGTCTCTACCTCAATGAACGCTGATTGGACGATTGAAAATCAGTCAACTTTACACTTCCTGTTGAGTTTCCAAAGTATATTACAAAAAGTCGTGTGTGTGTTTTCAATCACATTACATGGACATTTGATGTTATTCGTGGGGTTATTAATATCAAAATGACATATAAGTTCTCTTACTATTTCTCGATTACTTTTGCCTTCACAGTCTTCGTTATTTTATCTGCAGATGGTGAGTTCGAGACTTTGGCGCATTTGAAACCGCAAACCAGTGACCAAATCCAGACACGGGCTGTAATTGAACTTATAAACCGGCTACTCGGGAGTAGGGCCGGAGAGTTTATCTTGTCAGTCAACAGAACGTTAGCCAATGGCAGTCTCGACATATGCGAAATTCGGTCAGCAAAAAACAACAGAATCGTAGCGACAGGGAGCACGGGGGTTGCTGTTGCTACCGGGATATACAACTACTTGAAGTACTTCTGCAACTGCCATGTGTCCTGGTCAGGTAACCAACTGAACGTCCCTCGACCTTTGCCTCCGGTCACCGGAGTGCTGAGAATCAGCACCCTGCACAGGTACGTGCACGTTTAGGTTGACGGGAACGGTGACCGGACTCCAACAGGTGTTGGTCAACACTACTGAGTTTCAGCTATTTATTTTTTAATGACTATAATTTTCTTAATTTTAGGTGTTGTTTTATTGTTCTTCCACATTTAAGGAAAGCTTTTTCTGCTGATTCGCAATTACGAAAAAAATCGTTTGTAATACAGTAATAAACATGACCAAGTTGATACAAGAGCTAATACAAAGCCACTCAGAATCACGTTATCATCCTTAAGATTTTGCAAGATCGGAGGATTTGTCTGGAATTTAATAAATCCTAATAAATCTGACGTTCAACGAGACTAATGACAGCCTGTATATTTGTATTAGAAATTGTTTTCGTAAGAACTAAATATTGTGATAAAATATTGTTATTTACAAAGTGTTTTTCTTTTTAAATAATACAATTTGTAAAATTATGTACTTGTAATACTGTTTGGCATTGGTTCCTGGTTTAACACTAGATAGATAGTCTGTATTGTGAGATCAGCCGTGACTTCTTTGGCAGACATGGCATCCCATGACCAGGATCCAGGTGTCAGTTTGGAGAGTAAGAATTCATGGCATTTACTTGATAGCATGATTTAGTCCAGGCCTGTGTTCCCTAAAAAATATTTATTTTGTGTGTTCGTTGCATTAATGTTTTATAGTTTACATAGTAGACAATTTGGGGTCTGTCGCTGACTTAATTCGTGCTCAAATGGTCTCTGTGGTAGTTGATGTCTGCTTTAAAAATGTGGCATAGCTAACATTTTGTTGTCATTGTTCATTGTATGAGCAGTGGGCACTTCTGCCATGGTGCACACTGAGAAACTAGGCTTTAAAGGCGGCTTCCATTAGCTGAAGCTCATTAGGGGTGCTTCAGCTGGCACCAGCTATGCCATGTGCAAAGTAGTCAGATTGTATGCAGTGTGTACGTGACTACCAGAGCTCTAAGGCCTTCAGGTTAGTTTCCTTAAATGTAACTCCATTAAAACTACTTAATTGTACAAGTCAGGCTAACTGAGGCTAATATTGGGCAAGAAGACTCCCGTGTTGGTGAAATCGATCACTTACTGCAGTTAGAGCCATACACTGTCCAGTTGTTTTTATGTGCAATTATGGGTCTTATGTGCCATAATCTGACACTGATATTTAGATTTATCATAATTATAATTGACTAGGAGTTACCTGCTTTCCTCAGTGTTTGTCTGCAGTGCACCACTCCATCCCCTCTACTGTTTGTCAGGTTCAGGTATTACCAGAATGTATGCACTCAGAGCTACTCCACAGTGTGGTGGGATTGGCCACGATGGCAGCAAGAGATTGACTGGATGGCACTCAATGGCATCAACCTGCCTCTGGCATTTACTGGGCAAGAGGCTATTTGGCAAGAGGTGAGGGATCAGAGGTTAGACTCTCAGTCATGCTGAAAGGTATTGCAAAGTATTAGGTATTATACTGGCTACAGATACCTTGGGCTTATCAACTGATAAATCATGATTCTGTTTGGGCAATTTTAATAGCAGGTGATAAGCATTCACGTAACTGTTTCCATTTGTATTGACGTTTTTAGTTGTTCAGTTATTTTATTTAAATTTTTTATGTGAATGTGCTCATACCAGATCTCAGCTCACATCCAAATATTTTCCTGGCACAGGTGTACCTCTCTCTTGGCCTGAATCAGACAGACATTGACCACTTCTTCACAGGTCCTGCTTTTCTGGCCTGGAATCGCATGGGTAATCTGTTTCAGTGGGGTGGCCCACTGTCACAGTCCTGGCATGTCAAGCAGCTATATCTCCAAGTAATGGCAATATTTTTTAAATGCATTTTTAAAATATCTTTTATTCATGCAAAATTATTTTACGTATTATTTTTATTTGAATATTGTCTTCCAGTACAAAATCTTGGATCGAATGAGAGCTCTGGGAATGATACCAGTCTTACCAGCATTCTCAGGGAATGTTCCTGAAGCTATCACTAGGTAATGTTTATAATTTCCCTCCGTTAACTCCATCACATAATCTGTTGGTTTTTTCCAAAATAAAATGTAGCAAAGAGAGAAAAAACATTTGCAGTGAATCCAAAGCCCAAATAAAATCAAAATATTTAGGTTAAAATATCAAAACTTAGATGGTCTTGGTCTTCTTGATCCTTGATTTTCTTCTGTTTAATCTTTCTAGGCTATTTCCAAAAGCGAATGTGACTAAGTTGAATCCCTGGAGTCACTTCAACTGCAGCTACTCATGTGCTTACATCCTGGACCCTCGTGACCCCCTGTTTCAGCGTATTGGTTCTCTGTTTTTGTCCACACAAGTGAAACAGTTTGGAACTGACCACATCTATAACACAGATACCTTCAATGAGATGACACCTGCTTCTCCTGACCCATCTTATCTGTCTGCTGTGAGTCGGTCCGTGTTCAACAGTATGACATCAGGTAAAAATGGAAACTTCTTTTAAGTGGCTACAGTTGGGCTTTATCATTCAGTGTCCTCGTTTCCTCAGTGGGGCTGCTACTTCTCTCTGGAGCATAAGGTCCTAGCCACAATAAATATTTTTTGATTTTTCCCTCTCTCTTTGCCGGCAGTTGACCCCCAGGCAATTTGGCTGATGCAGGGCTGGCTATTTGTTCATGACACAACTTTCTGGAAGAAACCCCAGATCCAGGCCCTTCTGCAAGGCGTGCCCATTGGCCGGATGATAGTGCTTGACCTGTTTGCAGAGTCCTCGCCAGTCTACTCCTCCACAGAGTCTTTCTATGGACAGCCCTTCATATGGTGCATGCTGCACAACTTTGGTGGTAACAGTGGGCTTTTTGGCACTGTAGAGAGCATCAATTTAGGACCCTTTGAGGCACTCCGTTACCCTAACACCACTGTTGTTGGGGTGGGCCTGGCGCCTGAAGGCATTGAGCAAAACCCTGTGGTGTATGAGCTAATGAGTGAGCTGGCTTGGCGCAAGGAGCCAGTTAACCTGGGCAAGTGGGTCTCCTTGTATGCATCCCGTCGTTATGGCAGCAATCATGAAAACCTGACTGCCTCTTGGAGACTGCTTTTTCGCAGTGTGTACAACTGTACAGTGAAGCAGTACAGGAACCATAACCACAGTCCACTGGTGCACCGACCGTCGTTACGCATGCCCACAGACGTGTGGTATAACCCCCGGGACCTTTATGAGGCCTGGAGGCTGTTGTACTCTGCCTCTCCACCCCTCATGGATGTGGAGACTTTTCGGTATGACCTGGTGGATGTTACCCGGCAGGCCCTGCAGCTCCTCACCACAGAATTATATCGGGAGATCAGAGATGCCTTTAAGACTCAGAAACTGCCGGAGCTGCTAACAGCCGGTGGGCTCCTTGTGTATGACCTCTTGCCAGAACTTGACCGCTTACTGTCCAGCGAGAGTAATTTCCTACTTGGCGTGTGGCTGGAGCAAGCTCGCTCCCTAGCAGAGCACAAGCAGGAGATGCAACAGTATGACATGAATGCTCGGAACCAGATTACTCTGTGGGGGCCAGAAGGGAACATTCTGGATTACGCCAACAAGCAGTGGGGTGGTCTAATGGCGGACTACTACTCCCAGCGCTGGAGCCTGTTTGTCAACACCCTGGTGGAGTGTCTGGACAGGGGGCGGCCCTTCAGGCAAGATGCCTTCAACCAGGCGGTCTTCCAGGTGGAGAAGGGTTTTATCTACAACAAGAGAAGGTACCCCTCCGAACCACAGGGGGATACCTACGATGTAGCCACCAGGATCTTTTTGAAGTACTACCCTGAGGCCTTGAAAAGACTAAACTGATATGTGTAATTCAGTTTTTATAAGACAATCCCATATTGCAGCAAGAAGAATGTCTCCATTTCCATTTCCCTTGTAGAAGATACTAGGAGCATTACTTTGATATTAGGAATTCATGTTTATTTGGATGTTTTTATTCAACTTTTTTTGTCAACTTAATTTAACACTATTTATAGAGGGACCCTGACACATAAAATAGATCAGTTATATAGTGAAAATTGAAAGTTCACGCAAATGCTTTCTCTTTTTTCTGCATTTTAAGTTACTCAGGCAGGCTGGAGTTCTGGGGAATTCTCCCTATACATTGTATTTCAAATTATTATTTTATTTTTTGTATATGGACTCATGAGTGTTAGAGCTATATTAATCGGGAGTGTTTGCACAGTGTCTCCCGGGATGACTAACTCAAGGAGATGGTCTCAAGAGAAAAGCACATAGAATAATTTATGCATATAACAAGCAAACAAGTGATATTGATTAGCTGCTCCAATTTAGCTCATCTAACATAGACAACCCATTTACAGCATGTTCTGGTTTGACCTAGAAACAACAAATAAATGCAATTCAAATGATGTTAATATATTTCAAAACCTTTTTATTGCTGTTTGAATCTGAGACTTTGGGTCATTTGTCTATAGGTATGTGGTATATCTTGATTTATCACATTGATTGGTAACCATATATCTGGTATCAGTTATCAGAGTTAATGTTTGTCCTCATGGCCCAAGAATATATGGGAATATATGAGGTGCCAGAGCTTTAAATTAATCTTTGTATAAACAACCACCAATTTTTATCATTATTTTAGTTGGAAACTTGACATTTTTACCATTTTCTTTGTAATGTAGTTCTGGAGTATTCCATTAATTTACAGAGTGATCTAAAAGCATGTCCTTAAAATTAAGTGATTTGTCTGCCTTTGTCCTTAAGTGTTGTACAGTTTTTTTTATTGTGTGTTTGTATTACTGGGAAAGAAGACACAGAGTAAGGTCAAGCACATAAAACATGTGAAGTCTGCATCATCCTAATTGCTGGTAGTGCTCAAGCTTATAATGTAACCCCAAGAATTGTGCCTGAAGTACCTTCCTTCTTTGTCTAAACCTTAACCTGAAAAAATAAAAACAGTAGTGGGGGTCATTTGTACAGCTGCTGGTAAAGAGTAAAAATATGGAATGATATACATTTTTCATGAAAAACTATAGTCTCGCCATCAATAGTGAACACGCATTTAATCTACGCACGATTGGCTGAAGGTCGCCTGGACTGGGGTGGGAAGAAATCAGCAGGGCTTCTCTTGACTCGCCACTAACCAGCAAAGTCATCATGGGTGCCTGTAGGCTGGTAGTGCTGTCAAAAGGGACATTCCTCCCACCCAATCGGCACTGAACCTCTTAGTGTTGGCTTTTACCATTACATTATTTAGGGTTTTTCTTTTTGTTGTGTTCTGGCACCATGTCTGTATTACAAAAAATATATATTAACATTTGTGATGATAAATGCCCTCTGAATGATAAACTGTTGCGATTGACATAAATGACATCTAAATCCCATTTATTTAAAAATTATTTTAAATTAAATGTTTTTTGTGCAAAGCATTCTGTTATTTTAATTTTCACATGGCTTCAGCAGCAAATCACATGTAATTCAACGCTTCATGGCTTCTGAAGCCTCTTCAGTGGCAGTGCCTGCATTAAAGCGATGAAGAAGAAAAACGTGTAATTTTAAATTTCAACATGAAAATGTTGAATTTCCAAGACAAAATTTGATGGCACATGCTCATGTATGAGGATCCAGAAACAAGGATTGGATGTTATAATGTACTACGTAGGGGGAAAAAACAGACCTGTTGGTTAAAAATGGATCTTGGGGCTCTCTGTTAGCACTCCGTTCTGTCATCCGTTTTTATAATTTCCCCATTTTGGAAAAATGGGTTAATTTGAACTAAGTAATATTTTAACTTTATCGAGTTGACAGAATCACAAATTTCAAAACATTCTCCATAGTCATTCTAAAATAAATATAAAATTGATTTGAGATATTTATTGAGACTGTACGTAATTTTACACCTGACACATTACAACAAGGTATGTCAAAAGCAATTGTTGTTTTGATATATAATGTGGTTGACTATGTTGACAATTAAAAGCAATCGATCATTGTAGAAAAGTTGCTTCTTACCAGTTGCAAAAAGTGGTCTATACTTAAAGTTGTCCCTCTCCCAAAAGTCACCTGTGCTCAGAACTGTTTCCCGGTTCTGTGTGCTCTGGGAACATAAAAAAGCGTGGAGTGTCGCGATCCACGTGTATTCCTCTGTTTCTGAAGTAGGACTGCAGGGCACTTAGGAACTTTCCAGGAGCAGTAGAAGAAAAACACACATCAGTCAGTACTCAAAAGGAAGGTTTCACTTAATCAATAATGACATAGCAACTACCAGTAGATAACTGTTCAATGTCAGGTGCAGGTCCTAGACCAGTCTAATTGATAGGAAAACTAAATGAAAATATATACTTATATATATACACCCATGCAAATATGTCTAAGGTAAGATAACTAATAAAATTTACGATCTGTTTGCAATGACCTTAAACAGATGGAGGAGACTGAGGACCATTGTTGCACAATCAGAACCAAGTTATACAAATATCTTACCTCTGAGGAGTTCTAACTGACACTATAATAGCAATGTTGTATTTTGTTTTGTAATGGCTACTGTGGTCTATAGCAAAATCATGTGAGATTGGTCAAGTAACACTACAAAGCATGAAGATGCTGGATGAAGGAGTTTAATAGCTTCTAGGTTTATATATACTAAGTTAACAGTGGAGTACTTTAGTAATTTCTAGATTAGATGTGCTTGGCATCACATTCGGGGTTTGGTTGAGATGCTGGACAGCTGATCTTCATCCTGGACAGCCTGTGAGACACTCACAGCATGCACAAGCACAGGCTGTTTTTTATCTGTTATCTGACAATCGCTCTTATCTGGTAATATAAGAATTGTACATTTCCAGCATTCCTCCTCTTACTTAAGTTAACAATGGAGGTGTTCAGGTGTAATTGTGTATACTACAGAGTAATTGTATGTGGTCATTCTTCAATCTTGACACACTAAAATATAGAAGTATAAAGTATAGAGATCCTACAAACACACTATACAGTCAAATCATAACCTCTTTTTTGCATGGGTATCAGCACGGCTTAAAATTTATTAAATAAAATATCTTCTTTTTACCATGTACATGACAATGCAATTTTGATCCACAATATGTATTTATAGATGCTAAATAAGGGAAAACATTTATTCAATATCAATAAAATAATCAAATACCAAGAGAGAATTACTGATATATTTACCTTCCGTATGAATCTCGTTTCCTTGCGGGCTCCAGTCTTCAGCTCACAAAGAGGAGAGGTTCATTGAGGGCAAAGGGACAGTGTGAGTTTCCAACCTTTTATAGGTCTGGTCGTTGCTATGAAAATATGTAATGAAAAGCGAAGCTGATCATTTTTTTAAACTAACACACCCTCATCCCTTTGTATCCCTTTCAAGATACTGCTATTATATTAATATTCAAGAGCCTAACATGTTGTATGCTACTTGTAAGTTGTAAGTTATTATTTAAAGTTAAGTACATGTGTTGTCCACATGAAAACAATCAAGTATTTCACACCAGCCACTATTCATGTTGACTAATTCAAAAACACATTTAATTAATGTGTGATTAATTATATTTGAATTATATTTGAACAGCTTATTCGCCAGTCTTGCCGTGTTATGCTAATTAATGTTAATTGTTTGCGTTAGAGTGGGTTTTATCAAAATGTATTTTTAACAATTTTGAGGTTTTAAATATTATAGCTCGCAAAATAACCTCTTCCTTGACTAAACGGGGACCTCTGTTGGAAATTGTCAATTTAACCTCAACTACCAAATAGTAGGTTCAAGGTTTAAAGAAAATGTTGGATTTATTGAAAGCATTAATATTTATTTAATTATTCTTGTTTGGCTTTTTGTTAACACAATTTCGTTCGTCACAGAATCGTATGCGTTCTTTATCTTTATCTACCGTAAAGAAGACTACCCTACCCAGACATATTATCACGTGGGGTTACGACGTCCGCCAATGACTATCTAGTACCTTAGTAAGATATATTTTTAACTGGTAGGTCGACTGGTGATGGTTTCTATGTAGAAATATTTACAATACTTTTGATGTTAGACGTGTATAGACGTGATTGTTTTGAAAATCATGACCTTCGTTTAATTTGTCAGTATTTACAGCATGGTACGGCAATACAGTACCGAGGGTTATTACACCCTACTAGACACCTTCTTTTTTAGGCGAGTTGGCGTGTTAGCTATTTAGCTAAGAAGGCTAAATCAAGTTTAGGACTTTAAAATGCACAAACTGCCTGAACACCATTCTGACTTGCCACATATTTGATGAAATAATGACCTAATTTAGAAAAAGATTTCGTTTTTTCAGGGTAACGATTTACTTTTATTCAAATATGGCTCAAGGATAAGCAATATAAAATCCAGTGCTTTTTCATTGACGGCTGCGAATATGTGGTTTTTAATCTAATGTCAAACTCTTCACTATTCTATTTTATTCTTGTCTTGCTTATTGTTGAACACAAATCACGGTATGTATAGCTACAGTCATGAGTATTTTTATAACCACGAATTTGCGCCTAGCTCTTCATGTATTGTACAACACATTTTAAGGTTGCTTTTAGTGTGACTGAAGTTCAAAAGTTAAACTTTGGACTGAGTACTGCACTAGACGATGTATTTGAATGATTAATCAGATCTTATGTTGGTCTTCTGCTCATGATCTACAGGCAGCCTGTTGGCTTGTGACCGCAGCAGTCCAGCATGTCTATGTTCAGCACTGGCATCCTGGTACTTACTTCTCCGCTGCACATCCTACCCCTTCGCATTGCTCCTGTCCTCAGTTCGGCGGCTCAAGTAGTGGAACGCACGCTCTATGTGCATCTCCACCCAGGTCTCAACTTGGGCAACGCAGGTCAAGACCGGCCCGTCTACATTCCCCCTGCGGCGGACGTGTCAAGCCTCATCTCCCGACTCTACAGCAACGTGGCTGATGTGTGTGGACATCTAGACGTGCGGGTGCTCTTGACCAACATCCAGGCCCAGCACGGCTTGTCTGGGGCCGGGGGAGCCAGTAACCCATTTCCCTCGCCACAGACCCTATCTCACTCCCCGGAGGTTTTACTGACTGATTTTGCCCTGCAGGACCCAGGCCAGTCCTCACTAGTGGCCCAGTGCCTGCAGAAGTATGCTGGGCATTGCTATGCCTGCACACCGGGGCTGGCCTCTGTGCTGCTGCATCCCCAGTTGGAGCCTCTAGCGAAGGAAGAGCAAAGGGGGAGCGGTGCAGCTAGGTCTGAGCCCCTCCAGACTTACAGTGACGTGGTGGTGGGAGGCACTTTTGACCGACTCCATGGGGCACACAAGACACTGCTTAACATCTCCTGCCTGCTGGCAAATAGGCGTTTCCTGATTGGTGTCTGTGATCAAGAACTGCTGAAAAGTAAGTCTACGGGTGGGTGCCAGCTGGGTGTAGGTGTGATTTGATAAACGCTGAGTTCTTAATTTGTTATAATAATACATTCATTCTGTAGCCAAACGATATAGAGCGGAATGTTTAATTGAGCAATTAAAGGAAAGTATTTTGCTCAGTATCTCAGTCCGTGACCCTACAAACCTGAGACTAGGGTTGGAAGTTAATGAAATTAAAATTTATCGATTATCGCCTGTAAATTATCATGATAATCAGCTGAAAAAATGATATATGTAAAATGTCTAGTAATTGATCAAATTTTAAACTATATATGACAACTGCCTCTACGAGGTTAGAAGAAATCAAACCTGACAATTGGAAAAAAAAGGCCAGCATCTTTAATGAAAGTTATGAAACTAGTTACAAAACAGCACAAACAATAATAAAAAATGTTTTTGGAAATATAGGCTACTTAATTAAAAAAGTGTTATTATTATTTTATTATTATTATTTATTATTTATTATTTTAAAAATATCAGCTTTAAAAAGAGGCCTTATGGTCACCAAGATAACACGCCCAAAAAGTAAACAAATTAC
>JAOVYW010000074.1:3997085-4007238 GCA_025775045.1 Hiodon tergisus | reverse complement strand
CTCTTTCTAGGCTGCTGTGCAGAAGTGGGTCAATTTACTAGGGAGTAAGACTAGCTTCGGCATCTGAACGCAGCAGCGTTGTTTTTTACTTTTTGGCACATATGCATTAACTAGTGATAAAATGTTGTTTCTTTGGCCACGTAAGGGATAAACCAACATACAAAGTTTGGTTGCGGTAAGACCTTGCTCAATCAAAAGTTAAAATAAGGCAGAATCTGCTTACACTCCGTAGACCAGCAACCCTAGCTGTGTTAAATGTCAATTCCCTCCGCCGGGATCCCAGTCTTTAGCTAAGGTAAGGGAGATGGAGATGCACCTGAAACAAATTACATCAAATACTATCAATCCTCCCCCCATAGTCCATTCACTACACCAGAACGCAGTCTCTCTCCCACAGGATTCTACCTATACACCCACAACAATGAGGCTGGGACCAAATTAAAACTTTGGCATCCCACAAATAAAGGTTGTTTCAGCAGGTGCTCTCGCACATGTCCACGCCCATCTTGCTCACATCTACGTGCATTCCCAGATAGAAAAGTGGTCGAGAAATCCGAGACTGTTCCCAAAAAGAAACTAGAATCTAGATGTCCAAATCAGAATAGCTACATGGATTGTACATTCTTCGCTTCAAAAGCACTCCTCGAAAAGCAGATGGTATGTCCTCTTTAAAAAAAAAAAATATATAAGACTTCTTCGTGATATGCACACAAAGACAAAAATCAAAAAACGTAATCAAAGTTTCTTTAAAACGTTTATTAATTGTTAATATGTGTTGTCTACAATTAAACATTACCTTTTCATAGTTCTGCAATCATTTACTTAACTCAAATAACTGACATTAATTAAGCTAGTATTCATTCTTAGCCATTAAGGGAGCATGTATGAACATTTAGGTTTGTCAAATCCACTAATCAAGATACAAAAGAGGAATACAAACTGTGTTTTGCTTGCTAAGGATGCCAGCAATTCATTTACATCAGCAAGTTGTATTTTCAAAACTAAAGCCATAGCTATTGATTATTGAAAATGTTCGCCAGCTAGATGCACAAATTGAAAACTGGGTTTTGTGCGATATTGCTAATTAGGTTTCTAGCATAGAACAGAAGCTATGGTAACAAAGCAGAAAGTATAGCTAACATTAGCTAACTGTTGGCTAACTAAGTGCCTTCTTTAATGCCTTGAAGGGGCTGAGAGGGCCAATGATGAGGTTTAAGGAGAGACATATTTCTGTATGTTGCGTTATATTTTAGCTGTCATTTTGGTTCATTCAGCAAGGTGAAACTTATCTGATACATTTTTTATTATATTCTAATAGAAATAAAACTGCATTTTCCTCTGGAGATTATAGGGAAGTTAAATGCATTTAGCTGACTTTTAATAAGCTGTAGTGTATAATAAAGACAGCATCTTTTAATGGCTAGGCCACCAATATTAGTCCTCTGCATGGAAAATTTGTATTGAATGTAACTTACGTGGTTTAAAAATCGACTGACAGCTCTTGCGTAAATGGGATGTTCAGAAAGTTTTTATGGTTTTACCAGTACGAAAACACTGCTGTTGATTAAGTTGTGCAACATACAGCTCTGTCTCAGTAATAGGCTTTCTCAAGTTATTCTTGTATGGCTGAACTGTTGGCCCTTTTCTCCACAAGGCAGTGTAGGATAAACAAAGCGTATTTAGGGATATTTGAAGTGCTGGATCCATATTATTTAATTTACAGTTTACCATTGTGACTCTACCGGCCAGAATCTGCAATTTAGTTTAATATGTATTAGTGGCAATTTGAGGCTAGGAAGGATAAGCCTCCTTCATTTCCAGAGTTCAGGTCTTTGTTCATTACGATACAGGGCTCAAGTGTAAAACAACCACTTTTCCGAATGGAAAGTGCTTCGATGTCAGCACAAGCTCAGTACACACTCCCTTGGTACCCATGGATACGGAAAAACTAGAAAACCAGTCCTGAGTGCCGTGAACATTCTAACTATTTAAACACGGTTGATCTTTTGAACGGCAATCTTCAAATCAATAATTATGCTTTACTGTTTAACTCCATACCTAAAATAGTTTACAATGATTGTATACCATCATTCCAAATATGCTAATATAGTCTTACTCAATCAGACTGCTTCCAGTACTTGTGACAAGATTAGAGGAGGTCTAGGGAAGAGATTGATGTAAGAGGCCATAGACAAGGCCATAGACAAAACCCCATCCAGAAAAGCATCTAAACATCCAATAAATCATAACACCAAGTTCATGTGTAGTTCAAGTTTTGGGAAATCCTTGATAGGCCCAGCTTTCCTTCAGTCTCCACTTAAATCAGAAAATCCAGTACCCAGCACTTGCTCCAGGTCCAAGTATAGGTCACTGTGACTACTAACAGAGACACTTCCCCTTTCCTCTTAAATCACCTACTGCTGAAATGAGTTTACCGACACGCTAGCTCAGGCTAGTGTCTTGTGAGCAGTCTCACCCACATGTTCCCCAGCCATCATGTCACGGGCAGCTGTCTAAGCTCTGGATAATGCCTCATTAAGCAAAATGAGGGGGCAGTCATTGTGACAGGGCCCCTGTATTCTGGAGAGGTGCTCTCTCTCTAATTGGATAATATCCAAAACCCTGAGACTGTGGAAGGTGTGCACAGCTCAGAACACTGTCTTCTTCTTGGGGGGGATCTAAGACATGTCAGTCAGAAGAATCTTTAAAACTTGGGTTTCTCTCCCTGTGTGTTTGTGTGCGGAATCACCAAGGAATTGTCCCTGTCAGAGGAAATTGATATTGTTATGTTATGAATATGGTGTTTCTTCAAGTTGCTAACAGTATGATATAAAATATATACATGGTTTATAATCTGTGGAATTGTTTATAATCTGTGAAATAGTTTTTCTACTATTAGCTAATAAGATCAAAAGAGGGAATCCTTGTATTTAAGCCATTTGAAATCACCTCTTCATAAATTAGTTTCCTGTAGCATTCTTAAAATTCCTGCATATTTACAGCAGGGAATAACTTTGGCCAGTGACCAGGACAAATTAATGCACCACATGAAAAGTGCAATAAATACTTATGAGTCATGAAAATAAAGTATTGTACAAAGAAAACTTCCAGATTGCAAGGTCAGACTTTAAGTGAACTGGGAAGAAAGACAGGGAAGAGTTGCAATCATTGCTCCATCTGCCTTGTTAAAAATAAATACCTGTCAATGGAGGCCTGCACTGAAATCTTGCCCCACTTGAAGCAATAATAAATGTGAAATTGTTGTTACTATGCTATTGGTGAGGTTTGCAGATGCCGATTGTTTAAGGGGGCCCCAATGATATGCATAAATTATACATTCACATTTAAAGCATCATAATCTTAGCATAAACATGCATAATAGAAGCATACACATCAAGAGCATTCTAATCTAAGCAAAATAATCAACAGTCACAACAAGGAGCCAGTGGAGTTTAATGAGGAGGGAGTTGGCATAGGCCAACTTCCTTTGGTTGAAGACCACCCGAGCAGCAGCGTTTTGAATTATCTGGATCTGGTCGAGGAAGCCGGTAGGCCAGCTAATAGTGAATTGCAGTTGTACAGGCGTGCCATCACCAGTGCCTGGACCCAGAGCTTTGCAGATTGTTCAGTGTGGAAAGGACGAATCCTCCAGATGTTGTTGACGATGAATCTGCAGGATCGAGCCACTGAAGCGATGTGGTCCATGAAGGACAGGTCATGGTCTCCCAGATTCTTTCAAACAAGGCAACAAACAAATTTAATTTGAATATGCCTTCAAGGGTCCCCCTTATTGTCCAACTACAAAATAACAAGCTAAAATTAAAAAGTAACAAAAAGTTCAGCACGTCACAAGACTACTTGATTACACGGGCATCAATGTCGTAGATTAGTTTGAGAGATCTAGTATAGCAGGCTGATTGGCTGGCCAGGAGTCATATTAGACCAGGTGGGAGATCACCAAATATGGACCAGATGCTGTGTTGCATGTTCTGAGGATAAAACTTGGGATATCTTGAAGACGGGTGGTGATGAGTACCTCTGAGACCCATGTAGAGAGGAAGGAGAGGAAAAGTGTATACCAGCAAAACAGTAATAGAAAAAGATTCTGGATTCTGGATCAATAGTGTGGGAGTTACTCTCCCACAGTATCGTTTGTCCTTTCAAACACCTATACATTTGCCGTAATTATCTCACTCCTTGTCTGGTTCTCCTCTCACCACCCTGTGGAAACTCACTGCACTGACTCATTATGGTCTGATTGCCTTCCTCCCTCTGTCCTTTCTCGATGGCCCGCCTAGCAATCACCTATGTAGATGCTATACCAAAATTCATGCTGGAACTTTAAGTTAAATTATGCACTTTAAACGTTAGACCTAACCCTAGTACAATATCAAATAATGCAGAATAAAACAATAGAAACACGAAGCCTTCCCACATGGCATTAAAATGAAGTCATTGGGTGCTAAAAGGGGATTAAAATTCAAAATGAGAATAGCAGAGGAAGCCAGTGTGTAAAGGTTCAACTTATGGAATATGATCCGCTATGCTTTCGATGTGCTAGCTGCAATGTATATGGTATATGTTAAGTTTTGTCCAGTGCAGCTCTGCTATTATATTAGCTTTGTGAATCAGTTTAGCCTGGCTCACTCTTCTGCAACATGATGCCTCTGATTAAATAATCACAGATAGCACTTCAGTTTTCATTTTATAGGGAGGTTTCATGTTTAATGTCTTCTGTATTTGCAACAAGTGTTGAGCTGTTGATTATTTATTACCCCCCTCTCAGTATGAGGATCTGGTTCTCATTTTAAATGCGGGCGAAATAGCCATTTAAGTAAGTTAGCATGGTGCACTTCAAATACAGATAGATCGCCCGGGTTAAACAAATTATCAGGAACCATCAACGTGAATAATTATAGTTATATAAGGATAAAAATTCCCTCACAATAGTAAGTCACTTATTGCAAGATGGGTTTTTAAATGATTTGAGAGGAGCCTTTTCTTTGGCCTGAGATACTATTACGAGATTACACTGACTTTCTATATGAGATTGTCAAGACATTTGGAAGTATTAAAAATCTGATAGACATGTGAAGATGGGACCTATAAGGTAGCTTAAATAGTTAGAATAGCTTAAATGAGTTACCGTGTAAGTAAGCAGATATGCTGTATTGTACATTTTTTTCTTCCTGTTTTTGTTCAAAGGAAAATGATTAATGGCTAGGATTTGGCTAGGATTAATCAGAAATCCTAGCTAGTGGGGAAACCCACTAATCACACTTTACATAACTGATAGCATTTTCTTTTTATGAGTTCAGGAAGTAAGAAACTGAATGTGTTTAGCATATTGTGCAGTTTTGATTTGGTCTCAGTCTTAGTTTGGGGGAACCACCCCCCAGCTATGATTATAACTAGTGCAAGCAGAGTATGCGTTTCGGTCAAAAACAGAGAACGTGTCTCAGGATACAAAAAAGTGCCTGTGTCTGGTCATCAAGCAAGCATTATAGGATATATGGCACTGCATCCAAACTCAATGGTTTACACTAATATAGCATCCTGGATATAGCTAATTTGGCTGGTCATAATGACTGGTGTTATATCAGATTACATCACCAGAGGGGATGGGCAGTCTAATTGTAAGCAAAGTAAACTATAATTCATTCTGTAGGATTTAGTCAAACAGAGCAGATCAAGATGGATGAAGGAGAAAATTCACATCACAAATCTTCAAGTATTAAAGTAGTTTGGGAATGTATTTTTTTGCTCAGTATAATATAATTAAAATTACACTGACATAAAAATACATAAATTATAACTTTGTGCATTATAGATAAATTTTACCTGAATTATAGATAGAAATTCCCATGTCTGAACATGTATCTAGACTGGTATTTGGAAGCTTCATTCTATTTAAACACCATGCGCCATAATGTAGTTTCCTGCATGAAAAATGTCTGTTTTTCTGTTGGTCCATGTGACATAGTCATTATGCCTGAATTCATTGTACACTAGTAAAGGTACACACACCTGTTGTGTGTGGCTATATTTTGCAGCATAACAAGATTTTGTTTTTTTTGATTTGCGGCATTTTCAGCATTGGTGCCATAAGAGACACTTTGAGCAAATCCAGTTTCCATGAATCCAGTTTAAAAAAATCCGTTTAATTATCTGTTGATTCCATGTTTGTTTATTGTTCGGGCCTGGTTAACCACATAACATGATAATTATCTTATTACACCCATTTCGGATGAGCCAAGAAGACACTTATTTTTTGACACCAAGTGTTGTTTAATATGATTCACAAAACATACTAGAAGTACATATATAAAAATAAAAATTTTACATACCACTTATATACTCTGGTTGGAACCTTAGATTAACAAGCTTTATATATATTTTACACTTTTTACAGTATTTAGAGGCAGAAAGTATTGTGTGACAAACAGTCTGCTGTCAATAGGTAACATAATCAAAGTGTGAAATAAAAAATTGAGTTGCTTAGCAGACAGTTATTTTATTAGTTATTAAACGACTTACACATCTTACAATTTCGAATTTTAAAATCCATGCCACATGTTGTGAAATATATAACAATAATGAACGGCAATATTACTTCTCCAGAAGTGGTTGTAGCACGACTGGCCGTGTCCAGGGTTGGTCAGAGACATGGTTTCTGTGATTTCTTTTATTCCTTTTACAAATGTAACAAAACAAGAAAACTCAACTAAAAACACACCTCCATCAAACACCACAATCTAACCCACTACCAAGCTTGACTGTCTATCATATCCATCTGGAAGTGCCCCTAGGACTGGAGGGTGTGGCTCTTGGCTGCGTGCCACAATGTTGCCAATTTTCCTCTATGTTTACTTTTAGAGTACATGTGCTTAAAAAATGTTTTGTTTGAATTTGTTTGAATCCTTAAATTTATAAATTTAGCCTTTTAAATGCACATCAGAAGCTGCTTTTGTGATTGCTTATCAAAACATTAGCTGCATTATTTTGTCATTTTTGTAAGTGTGATTTTTAATTTTAACTTTTCTTTTAACTTTTAAGTTCACCACACCTACTTGTTATAAGCGGATCTATTCAGTAGTCCATTTGATGTTTCGCATGACTTGCTCGAGGGGCTACTTGGGGGGAAATTTAAAAGAAATATGAATGCATAAAATTATTATATTCAATGATGGCTTGGATGAGGTTTTACGTATTTAATTAAGCAGACACAGTTTTAATGTATCTCTTTATACTGCCATGTGGTCCACAGAGGCAAAGTAATTGAAGAAGTTTTAAATAATTTTAATAAATAATTTTAATAAATAATCACCAATAGTCCGAGGAAAGGAAATTATGCTCTGCATTTTATGTCAAGAAAGGCCAGTCTCCCAAATACAGAGAGTGGCTGAAGAGATAAGCATCGGAGAAAATCAATACTTTTCGGTCCTACACGATTCAGTCTTAATTGCCTGTGTGTTATTAGTATTCAAGCTCTCTTCTATTTCATCAGCTTTAAATTGTCAGAGCAAGAGCACTGAAAGGAGAAAATCAATGCCTATCACTACCACTGTTATTTGTTCCCTCTGACTGAAATAAAGTCGGAAATTGATGAGGAAGTTTCAATAATCAGAATGCCTACTGACATATTGGTTTATTGCTTCTGTTTTATGAACATTTTTTTTCTCATTCTAATGTTTTTATTCCTTTTTAATAATTTGTACGTTTTATAGTTTTTTATTTTGTAGAAATACTGCATATTGCTCAGACTTTGTTTAATTGTAGTTCCCTTTTAATTGTATTAAGTCTTACAGATGTAGTAAGCTCAGACAGTACTATCTCTTGTAATGTTTATCCTGGGCTTCCATCTGTCTATGTTTGCACACAGACTACTGAATGAACAAACTGCCTATTGATGAAAACACTACTGTCTTTGCCTACGCTTTCCACAAGTAGTAAGGGATAGCATTGGGGTGGTGGAGTGGAGTTCTGCTATCACAGCACATTATAATTAGAAATATTTAAAAATATTTTTCTATGACCCTCATGAAAATCCTCTTGGATGAAGTGAATGTTTCTTATCGGTTGACTAATAGGCTAGACACTCTAACAGCTGTCTAATTTTGAACTCTCAGACTTTATTGTAGACAAAAAATCTTAAATGTTATATTAAGCACACTATTATGACCTCCAAAGTGTATGTCAATTACCTGGAATTTAGTTATCCCTAATGAGAAACCTAACTGAGATCATTTGACAGTTATACTTAAGAGTTAACAAGGCACACAAAAAAAATCTATACAGGGAAAAAATCTATAAGGTTGCATGCTTCAACAAGAATTGTTCTGTTATTCTGTGAAGATACGTGTTGTATGATGATATACCTGTTTCATTTATGAAAGTCCTTATTATTGATGGAACAGAGGATTGGCTGAGATGAGGCTGCACCATCTGCCTAGCTTCTTTCATTATTAGGCCATGATTTATTACATGGTCAACAACTGTGGCCTGTATTTCACCTTCTCCTTTCCCCCAGCTCTACCACCACGCATGCAGACTCCCCATCCTCCTGCACCTCCATGTTGTTATACCTGTATTTCTCCTACTTATCTCTCTGTTTTTCAGTGAATACCAATTCACTGGTAAATTTAGACATCTTAGGCTTCAGTTACTGTTTGATTGAACGTTAGAAAAACGAGTGACCTAAGTAACTTTGAGCATGGTATGATTGCCAGGTACGATGGCTCCAGTATCTCAGAAGTGGTAAAACTCCTGGGCTTTATTCACAGATGACAGTGGGTTTTTCATTGAATTGTGTGACAAACAAAAAACATGCCAGGGGCAGACCTGTGAGTGAAAACAGCTCAGTTATGAGTAAGGTTGAAGTTAAATGGAAAGAATCATACAAGTTGACCAGAAACTCGGAAGTCACCACTCGTCAGTCCTTGTCATAGATAGGCTATCGCAGCAGACGACCACATCAGGTTTCACTCCTTTTTGTTCAAAATAAGTAGGAGGAGGCACTCGTGGGCACGCGATCACCTACACTGGACAATTGAAGAGTGTAAAAACATAACCTGGTCTGACAAATTCTGGTTCCTTTTGTGTCCTTTTGAGTCAGGATTTAGCGTAAGCAGCATGAGTGCATGGACCTGTCCTGCCTTGTGTCAACAGTACAGTTTATCACAGTTGCTAAATCAAAATTAATGAAACCGTGCCATTTATTGTTTCTTTCACACAAATGTCATATGGTAACAGATTTTGACGAAACAGTAAATTGAAACAGTACTTCAAACTTATATATCTAACAACATAATTAGCATATATTGTCTTCTACATATTTCCTTTGGTTTCAATTTTGGGTCACACAGTGTATTAAACAGTTTGAAAGTTTTTAAAGTGTACTGTTTTGCAGCTGCAGAGTTTTAAAAATTATTTATCTGACTTCCATTGTTAAATTAATACGCATTATATTTACCTACTTCATATTGGTATTTTTACATTATGATTTTGTGGTGATCTCCTTTGCTGGAGCCTCAAGTTACAATATTGTGCACAAGTTACAATATTGTTGTCGTCTCCAGAAATTAAATAATCAGCCCATTGTACTTAATTTATATATGTGTTTTTTGCAGTTAGCCCATAAACAACAAAAAAAGACGAATACCAAGGAAACCCAGATTAAAATTAACAGCTTTAATTATGATGCAAAATAAATAATTTTGTGCAAAATTCATATACATTCCCTGCACGGGCCAATTTGAGATTGCAGTGCTTCCAAGGGTACCAGGAGCTCAATAAAAGGTGCCAAGGATGGGCACTTAGGCTTAAGTAGAGCAGTTAAAAACTCTAGTGGTCCATCTTTGAGACATTCAGGAACAAACAGCATTCTTCCAGCATGAATTGGAACAGGCTCAATGACATCTTTGAGTTTGACTCATAACCTATGCCTGCTCAGGTCAAGCTCATTGAGTGGCTGGGGTTGGTATGGAACATGCAAGGTGACGCTTTCCCCTGTAGCTAGCAATAATACCACCTTTTCAATCCCAGTTTAGCTCTTTTAGTACTAGGTTCTTCCAATTAGTCTACATGGAGCTCATGCTACATCCAGCAGCTGATGGACATCGTGCTGTAGCCTCATCAGGAACCGACAGTGCCT
>JAOVYW010000074.1:3982125-3996985 GCA_025775045.1 Hiodon tergisus | reverse complement strand
AGTCTACATGGAGCTCATGCTACATCCAGCAGCTGATGGACATCGTGCTGTAGCCTCATCAGGAACCGACAGTGCCTATATTTTATTTGTTTTAAATATTGAATCAGAGTGAACTTCATTTTAATTTTTTGACACTGATCAACAGAAAAAGACTCAAAAAGAAAAAACTTTCATTTCAAAGTCAAAATACATTTCTACCAATTAGTCTAAATTTATAAGAAATATTCAATAATTTAAATATTTAAATTAAATAGAATATATGATTCAATATTTAAAACAAATAAAATGTTAAAACAGCCGATGTTTTATTGGATCAATGGGTGTTGGATCGTGGCACAATAGTCAGGGGGGGACTCGTTTTTGTATAGAAAACGTTTTTAATACAGGTATTGTTGCAGTGTTAACATTGCATCAATGCTACAGCAATCTGTGTTACAGCAGTCCCTGTACTCCACAGAACCTAGTGCAGGCCGGATATTTATGCCCTTTAGGTACTCCCCCTTCTAAGTCTGGGTGTGGAGACATGTAGAGAAACAAGAAGTCTCCATCAGATTTTAAATGGGGTGAATACTTTTCATAGGCACTGTAACTGGGTGAGGTAGTCTTCCACACCACCTCCTGGGAGGATCTTCCAGCGATGATCACCCTTTAGGCAAACCCATTGAAATGCAACAAAAAGAAAAATTTGACGGATCAGCTACAAAATAAAAAGTTTTTCCACCTGTAGACTGAATTGTAATAAGTTAAATACAGGAGGTCAAGATAACTCAAACCAGTAAAATTCACTGCAGTACAGAGACCCAGGGAAATAATTTACACCAACATGGAATTTGTTTACTTTGAAGACATTTGTTCTTTGGTCTAATAAAGTGTAGACAAAGACACTGTATCCACTGCCAATTCGGTAATAAACCCTTTCCTACACCATTAAATGTATGGACAATACTCACTGGGCTTCTCTCATCAGGAGCATCGGACCGACACAGTCCTCCATCCCTTAGTGGTTTTCCTGTACATTTGTTCCACCAGAGGATAGCCATCTCTGCATATGTTTTCCCCATGTTTTTTCGCATTCTATGTCCTTTGCAATGTCTTGCTCCATAGAGTGATATACCTGAATAATTGTCCCCATCAACGTATTGGGTAAGATCACTGCGACCCAGGGCACTGTGATCCTGAGCATAAGATCCCCATTTCCCACCCATGACCATTTTTCTGTCATAGATCCTGAGTGCTGAAGCTCTAATTCTGAAATATTTTAACATTTTGTGTTTTTTTGTCATTGAAGCTTCCGCTAGTGGTGCTGTCATTGTGTGATTTGGCTGCTCAATTCCTTACATGCGTGTGTCGCTTTTGTGTGTGCTTTGATCTTAATCACTGCTACATCCCTTGGTTTTTGAATAGCCTGATGTAACCTCTGTACTACCCCTAGCACAACACCGAACTTGAGTCTGTGTAAATGTTTACATCATGTACATCCCACAACAATATCTCTTTCTCTCTGGTAGTCTCACCAAGCCCCTTCTTCATGCTAAATCAATGAGGTTGTCCCTCATGTGGAGTTGGAAAAAAGTCTGGCAGGGTATAGAGTGGCTGTGCACTGCAGAGGTATTTATGGCACTAAAAACCATGTCTCCCACTGAGAACAGCTTGGGGTAAGATGATAGTGACTTCCTGTGCCCCTATCAGTGGTGATGCCTGGTTCAGGGCCACAGACACTCCTTCTGCTGCTTACAAGTCCTGAGGACTTTGCCTGGGAAATCATTGCTTCAGAATTTTGAATCAAGAGTTTTGGTTTTCACATTTCAATGGAGTTTGGAGAAATGGGTCAAAGTAATTGTAAAAAATAAAAAACTGTAAAAACTTTAGGCTGTCAAAAATAAAATAGAGAAGAAGTGAAAACCCATATATATTTTGACTGTAAATCAGATTTTATTTACATGACCTAAATAACTACATAAACTTACTTGGTTTCTAACAAAAATGTAAACCTATTAATTAGGTTAAATCAGTGGCCAGTTTATCAGTTTAGACCCTATTCACGAAAATAAGAACAGTAAGTCAAGTGGGTGTAGCTTGATATACAAAGCATACAGACAGGCATCAATGCATCCGGTTATATTTCAATTAAAGTTTATAATGGGAAAAAGAAATAACCAAAGTGACTTTGAGTGTGGTATGATTGTCTGGGCTAAGCTTGCTGGTTCCAGCATCTCAGAAACGGCCGACCTCCAGGACTTTTCACGCATGTAAACAGGGTTTAGCAAGAATGATGTGACAAAGCAAAAAAAATCCAGTCAGCGACCGTCATGTGGGCAACAACAACTCATTGCTTAAAGAAGAATGAGAAAAATTGTGCAAGCTAAATGGTGGGCCACAAACAGGAACATAACAATACAGTGATGCGGTGAATGGAATGTACAACTCATTGGTCCGTTGGACAACACCGGCTCCACTCCTATCAGCTTAAAAAGGAAAGCAGAGGCTCTAGTGGGCATGCGATCACCAACAATGAACAACTGAGAAGTGGAACAACATTGCCCGTCTGACAAATCTGGTTTAATTTTGAGTCATGCTGATGGCAGGGTCAAGATTTGATATAAGCAGGATATATAATCCATGGACCCATCCTGCCTGAAGTCAGTATAACGGTATAGGCTGGTGGCAGTGGTGAAATGGTGTGGGGAATGTTTTCCTGGCACCCATTATACCAACTGAGCAAGGTTGGAACACCACAGCAAATCTGAACATTGTTACTGATCTGATGCATCCATTCAGAGTTACATTTTTAAATTTAAAAGCAGGTATTTGAAGCTTCCTGAGTGGGGGCAACCGGATCCCCCCGTATCCATACCTAGTTATATTAGTGTTGCGTGTCCCTGGAAGACAAGGACCTTCCAAGTGTCACTTTTCCAGAAGCAAGGAAACCTTTTTATTCGTCCCAGACAAGCTGGAAAAATTATCCCCTCTGGCAGGAGCCACAGGACCCGTTCCTATTGACAAATTGTTTGTGTATTCCTTCGGTCGATGCAAGACACCACCGAAAATGCAGTGAACCCTTTGAGCAAGGAACGATGCACCCAGGATAGGCATGGAAGCTATGGGTCAGCTCGTTTCTTTATTCTGTTTATTCTTGCAACAGAATATGGTGATAGAAACTGAAGATGAATCCTCACACCACGTGTGGTCACTAAAAGCCACACTATTCTTTGGCTATCAAATCCCTTTGTCCAACATTTTGCCCACATGTGTTGTCTTCACTATTGTTTGTGAAACCCCGTTTTATATTTTTACCAGGGGGTTTCTGTTGATTTCATTTAAACATTGATCTTACCACCATTCTAAGAACTTACACCTTTAGAGGCTAATTTATTTGAAAATAAGTGCATGACTGATAAATAAAATTGACTCTACTGCAGTAACATTAAAATGTGACTGCTACCCTGCCCCAACATATGGAACGAGCGTTGGGAGTTGGGGTAGTGTAGAGAGAGGAATCATCTAAAATGTTGTTTGCAGGGGTAAACAGAACAGCGACAGAAACATCTCAAATTGTCACAAACAATGTTTTGAACTGAGTTGCAAACATACTCCAGTATAAAAACCTGTATTTCTAAGCATGGGCACTGTAAGAATTTGAGGAAGTATATTGTTGATAAATGGCTGTCTTAAGATTGCATCAGAAAGCAAGAGAGCAGGGGTTGATAAAGGGCAAACGATTATTTTTGCTAGCATATTAAACTCACAAACTTCAGTAAAATGTTATTTTACAGATGTAATGTGCCTTGCATAAGTATTCACCCTCCTTGGACTTTTCTACATTTTGTAGTGTTACAATTTGAAATTAAAGCTGATTTAATTGGGATGGTTTTGTCACTGATCTACACAACATAATACATAACATCGATAATTTTTCAAAATGATTTCCAAAACATAAAAGACATAGGAATTCACCCCTTTGCTGTGAAACCCCAAAATAAGCTCTGCTGCAAACAATTGCCTTCACAATTTACATTAGTTGAATGGAGTCCACTTTTGTGCAATTAAAATTTCACATGATCTTAGAACATTTTGTGTAGATCAAAAAAAAAAATCCTGTTTTTGGAGGGGAAAAAAAACATGTACGACTGCATGTATTCTGTATGGCATTAAAGTAACTGGCAGAGAATGGAGACTTTACCAAGGCCCTCACTTAGGACCTCATTGTTGTAGGTCATAATGTCTTTTAGTAGGAGCATGGAAATGCATTTCAGCATCTCAGCTATTTCAGAGTATCCAGGGATGTAAAATACATTCCGAGACCGATCAAAGATGCAAGGACACAAAAAAAAAGCCATTATTAAATCCTTTAGACCTGCAGCCACATAACTCCTCAGTTTTTGCACGTTCTCATTTTTCTTTAATATTAGCTGACAGTTTCAATATTGAAAAGCACATAATTTGCTAATCAAGGTATATTTTCAATTACAGATGTCTGCGGGCTTAAATGGAAACATATATTTTGACATTTTGAAGACATTTGAATGAAGTCATGCATTTATTTCAAAAATTTAATTGTCTTTATAATGAACTTGAAATGATGACCCACAGACACAGTCTGACAGACTTGGTTTTGGCCAGAACTATCTCCTCACTCATCACACATCCAGTTTTATTTTTGTATTCCTTGCTTGCCTTGTCCTCTGTGATCTGATGAGTCAAGCAATTGTACTAAGTCATCTTCTGCATGAGACAAATGACCTATTTTGGAAAAGCAAAGAACCCAACCTGGAGCAATAGGATGTCATTGTATCATGCAGAATTATATTTCCGTCAGTTACCCTACATAGCATACCCACATGATAACCCCCCAAAAAATAATTACTTACTTTTTTCCAAATTATGTTTATATTATCTCTCTTGTTTTTTTTCCTTCTCAGAGACTCTCAGAGGTAAAAGTTACTTGCTCAAAGACAAACAGTTTTTGCACCAGTGCTCATATTTTACTGAGAGAAGTAGAGTAGAAATTTTAAACTAAAATGATAATAAATATTATCAATGCAAATATCTGATGTTGATCTGCAGCTAAACTTAAAATATAAGTATCCAATAGAATCTGTGATTCGTCATCGAACTGAAATATTTTCCGGAAGAAGTTTTCCGTTGAGAGCAGTTGCCCCATTTTTAATAATTTGGTTGCCATAAATATGAATTAGATTTGCATATCATAGTAAATATCTGAATACTCTTCTTGTAACAAAACAATAAAAGTATCTCTATATTAAATCATAGCACTTTAAAACTACTCTTGCGAGAGAAGTAAGCAAGAAAAAAAAACATGGCTAAAACGTTATATATGTCTGGGAAACTACTGATGTGTTGAAAACATTTTTGTTCAGCGTGTACCTAAGCCCATACATTATGTAATAACCTAACATAAATATATTCTCATGTAACCCGTGCTAACAATTATCTTATAACATTTGATCTAGCATCGTGTCAATTTTTGGTAATATATACCACCAGATCCTTTTGAATACGCTTGAAAGCAATGTCAATATTAAATGCAATCTTTTCTGTTTTTTGACATAATTTGTCAAATTTAACTGAATTTAGGGTATAGTGTCCCTATATAGGGTATTGGGTGCCTTCACTCTTCAAACAGTACATGTTACTACCTAGGTGATGCCAGAAACAAGGGATACATTTCCACAGCTACCCAGATCACACTATGTATTACCAGTATAGAATCAAGCTTCAAGGATGTAAAACACTGGATGAAATACAAAATTCTGGGAAAACTGATAAGATAGTACTAGGCAATAAAAAAAACCCAAAACACCATGATAAACTGGTGATACCTCCTAGAATTTGAAGAACTACAATACATTTTATTGCCCCTAGCAAGTCGTGGGCGCACATTCTTGGCCGTGAAATAAAAGGAAAGGTTTTGGTAAAACTGAAAAAGAGCTATTGATTTGAAAGTCATTTTCAAGCTGTCACACAGCTCACCAAAGGATCTATTGCCAGGTAGGAAGGACTCAGTCGTAGTCCAAGGCACGGTGAGGAGTGAGGGTTTATTTGACTCCAAAAACAGGCAAACAGATACAAAAACAATATGCAGGTTTGAAATCCAGGGCCATTGAGTGTTCGAAAAACAGAATTTGTTCATTCAAAACGAACTGCAAAATTAGGGTCAAAAACAGGCAGGGGTCACAACAGGTAGCAGATCAATGAAAATGCTGGAAAGGCTCAATTAAGATAATGGCACGATCTGGCAGAAATCAAAGTGAAAGGCAGGATATAAGTAGTGGAGTCAATTGGGCAACACAGGTAAAGCTTGTGAGGTAATCAATGTTCTCAGGTGATGGTTGTAGTAAAAGGAGGGTGGGCAGGAGCAGAGGGCGGGGCAAGGTGACACATCTAATAACAAAAACCAAAACCCCAAAACCAAGTGCTCACACAAACAAAAACAAACAAAATGGCGCAGCTCAGGCTAAGGCACTGACAGTAACTCTTTCGGGAACTGAGAGATAAACTGGGGTCCTCTATCAGAGATCATGTTAAAAGGCAATTGAAAGCAGTAATGACTATTTACCAGGAGGTTTCTTTGACAGATGGCCAGGGGGATGAAATCGCTGGAGCACCTTAGGGACGGGCCATTCAGAGACGGCTTTGACCTTCGCTGTGTTTTGGATCCCACCCGCTGAAACAATAAATCCAAGGAAGGGTACCGTCGGTGGGTGGAAAGTACACTTCTCCACCTTTGCGTACAGCTGGTTCTCCAGCAGACGGACGCTGAAGGGCTCGCCGGATGTGTTACACATGTTTCTTCACCGTAAAGTCATTGAGACCCCAATAATTAATACATAGATAGAGGGAGCCATCTTTCTTGCCCACAAAAAAGAACCCGGCCCCAGCTGGGGAAGAGGAAGGCTGGATTATTCAGGCGGCTAAGGACCAATGTATTTGTTTATGGCATCGACCTCTGGAGCAGACAATGAATAGAAATGGCGGGGGTGTAGTACCTGGCAATAGGTAAATGGCACAGTCATTGGGATGATAATGCGGCAGAAAGATAGCTTGAGACTTGTAGAAGACCGCCTTGAGGTCATGGTAATCGGGAGGCACAGAAGAGAGATCCAGAAATTCTGGCACAAGGGGGGTGAAACAGAACACTGGGAAGAAGAGAGGCAGTGGGAGTGACAGAATGAGCTCCAACCCAAAACAGTATTCTCAGCCCAGTTAATGTGCATATTATGTTTCACCAGCTAGGGGGGAGTTAAGAACATAAAATGCAATCTCCTCTCGATGATTGCCAGACAAAAGTAGACACACCGGAACCGTGACCTTGGTTATATGGGCAAGTCTCTGCCCATTCAGTGCGTTGGGGATTGGAGGACGAGTGGGGATTGGAGGACAGATGTAGGGAGATCCCACTGGGCAGCCAGGGAGGTGTAAATAATGTTCTCATCTGCCCCTGAATCGATGAGTGCTGTGAGGGGATATTTCTGACCCCCACACAGGTGCATGGCTGGAAGGAGTGCGTAAAGGGCCAGAGAGTCTTGACCAGGAGTAATGCTTACCAGTACTCCCCCGTCTCCTGGCGAGCGCCACCTTTTACTGGACAGGCGGTCAGGAAGTGTCCCATCTGGCCGTGGTACAGACAAGATCTGGAGTTAAGTTGTCTCTTCTCAGGGGACAGGCGAGTGCAGTTGATCTGCATGGGGTCCGGTTCAGAACAGGTGGCTGAGGGGCTCAGGGAAACTGGAGGAGAAGAGGTCTGGTGCAGAGGCTGTCGTTCCTCTGATGGCCACAGGGGTGTATTCCTGGACCTATCCTGGCGTCGTTGGGTCGCTAAACCCACCAGATCATCAAACGAGGGGGGCACCTCACGGGTGGAAATCTCGTCCTTTATATCCTAGGCCAACCAATTAAGGAAGGTGTCAACTGGGATGCCGAATCCCATCTGCATGTGGAGGCGAGGGTGCGGAACTTTGGGCAGATCCTTTTGTCGGACGTAACATTCAATAATGCACCTGCATCGGACAAAAACAGCAAATCCACCTGCCCTACCCCTTGCTTCATGGGCAAAACAGAGCCCCTTGACTAGACTACTGTAACCCCCTTTCCTTAGACAGGCCCTACACTGTTACCAATCCTTTAGAACTTGCCTACACCCTGTTAGATCATAAGATCATAAGACTCTATATGAGAGGCAAAAAAGGAGTTTCAGTCGAGACAGTTGTTAGAAAAAGATTTTAATACCCCTTGTACAAGTGGAGAGCATTAATACACAAATGGGAAATCGGGTATATGACCCACCCTGGTCTCAACCATAAATATTCATCTTGCCATTATATTGTTTTCTAACCTCCCCCTTGTGATATATGATCCATGAAGCGCACAACAGGGTAGCCCTGATGCGTCACACATAAAACACTCAAACATCTCTTATCAGCAGAACATAAACAATGGCCTATAGAGGCAACAAATTACTTACTGCTCATGACTAGGTTTTCAGGGTAACGACCATATCTTGTGAACTCTATGTATGAATCTCATGTCCTGTTCTTAACCTGACTACAAGAGGTGGACATATCTCTCAAATATTCTCTTTCTGAATTTACTGCAAACTAATGCCTTTCAACCTAATAAGATGCTACGCTGGTGAGCAAGAATTTTAGAAACACAGAATTGCCAGGTTCATTAGGTGTATATGTAAACATATGGGTTAAGCTGAAGTGTAGAGAAAACATCTCATCAGGATCAGATCACCTTCATTGCTATCATAGTCTATCTCTTGCATCTCATCACATTTGTATTTTGATGCTGAAATAATTTGTTCTTTGCCGAGACTACATAAAGTCAAACTGTTGCGCTAACTTTTTATTCAACTTAAAAGTATTACAAAGCCTTTCAACTCCAGTACATACTATGTGTCTACTTTTGTGCTATTAGACTCTGGGTCTAGTGATAATTTTCTATTTTTCCTCCAATTGCCTCTAGGTTTGGAAGTGAAGATTTGCATAATTTTAGTATGACAAAAAATGTATATGAGGAAGTATAACTACCTCCTTGTTGCACACGGTGGTGAACACGGAACGGCGGGTTCACAATAACAAAAACTTTTCTCTCAAGTCGCCCAAACAGGTTTGCCAAGGAGCAAGAAAATAAAACAAAACCGACCCAAACAAAATCACTCGGGCCGGATATCCGTTGCATCGCTCCTTTGCTTCATCCTCAAAGTTTTCCTTGCCTTGCCTTCTCTGTTATGCTGTCTGTTCCTGCCAGCTCCCAAAACTGTTCCCTCCTACTGGGAAAACGCGGCTGTTAACAATGGCTATTAATTTGCCTAAATCTCAGCCAGTGCAGATGATATGTCCTCTACAGAGCTGCCCTTTATAGCATTTTTTTAATATTTAGAAACTTTTCATTTAATTATTTTTGAAAGCATCTTTACTTTACAGAATTTGTTCATGTGCCTTTTGCACAGTACAGTAGATCAGATAAATATCTATTTTTAAACCTTCCGTGAAAAAAACCCCCAAATTAAAATATTATTTTTGCCATATGTCTCATGTGTACTCTAGTCATACTTATCAGAATTTCCAGTCACCATATGTTTTGTCAATCTTCAGTTTTTCTATTGGTAGTTATGTAAACATGAAAGACATTGTAGTTTACACGATACACAATAGGAGCTTCTTTCCTTCTAATTTTACACAGACCTTCTCAGAAATGCCAATCTGTGCCATATGGTGCCAGTTTCCAATGCCGGGAATGCCACTAGGTAATGTGATCCTGGTAGCGACTGTGCATTGGAAGCTTGACTGCGGGTCATGATACAGATACAATTATAATACTATAGAAGGATGTTATCTAGTGCAATTTTAGGCGTGGAAAGACTCTCTTGGGATCGGAAAGGACAACATTTGGGATTTTAGGAGTGGGATAACTGCTCCTGATGCTGATAAACTGATTGACCCTGGGTTGTGTTTCACTAATAGCGGTTGGGGGCGTAGCTACGCAGCTCTGGGATAAGAGTGCGCAGCATCAAGGATTTTATTGCCTCTCGCTGTACTCACACCAATTTAAGTCGCAAAGTTGTATCTTCTCCAGAGACAATGCAGTGAACCTCGGTTGAGTAGGGGCAGTGTGAGTGTGAGCTTCTATAAAGAGCTAACTAGCTGAGTGGAGGGAGGACCATACACTGGCTGGCCCTAGGAAAGGTTATGCTAGGATAGTCTGCTTTTTTACACTGACCGGTACCCTAAATTAGAAGTGGTTATAAGCAGTTATGTAGCCTGCAGAGTGTAAAGAGATTCTCTCCAACGCTTGTCAACAGGAGATTGTGATAATATATGACCACACACCTCTATTTCAGTCTCTGAACTTGGTGACAGGTAAGACAGAGCAATGAAGTCAAGCTGGCTCTTCTTTAATTTCTAGTGTTATTGGTGGCAGAAATAGTACCTGCAAAGGTCTTTTACACCATTTGTAGATGTAACGTGTGGTTTGTTTTACAACAAGTAGCAGCAAAGGAAAGAACAAATGAAAAGACATATTCATTGTACATGCAGTAGATCCTAAGCTCTGATAGCAAAGCAACGGTGAATAAAATTATTATGGTCTCAGATTTGATATTTTAGTCCGTCTCCCTTAAGACTGTAAGCTAAGCATTGTGTCAGTTTCAGGTTCAAAGAGATTTGTGACCCACTTCAAGTGTGCATTGTCAAGGTTTGGGAAATACTGGAGCGCCGGTATCAGATGTGCAAGAATCAAAGGCCAAACATTGTCTGCCTTTCCACTGGATGGCTACAGTTCATGAAGGCGTGAAAACGTTGTCAGAGAGAAGTTGTGTTTCAAAACTTCCTGATTTGTACAGGTGTTATGAGTTATGACAAACAGAATCTTGTTTATAAGCTAATAACTCTGTATTGACTTTATGGCTGTTTTCTCATCTGCACTGAATGTGTTTCTGCCGTGAATTTCAATTTTATTTTGAAGTTTTAGCCAGTTCTTAAACAGAAAATCAAGATATTACAGATATCTTAAACTCAATTTGCATTTCAGTCCATTTCAAGATATCAAATAATTTTTTTAAAGTTCAAATAATTTAGTGTGTAGGACCCTCTAACCAGTAGGTTTCTGGGTCGATTTTGGGGAGGGGCATTAATTTAGCCATATGCTAAGTACAGAACCTTTTTTTAGCGGGAAAGTGAAAAAACCTTTAGCCTGGATAAGAATTTAGGTTTATTCAGAATCTAAAAATACAAATTAAAAGTGATAAGGGCTATTGCATAAAATACAATATTAATTCATTTGGGATTTAATGTATTCCAATCTGGGTCTCTCTGATACCTAACATTACAGAGATTTCTCTGTAAGTCTTTAAAGAGTACATACTTAGTTACGTCTTTTACAGTCTTTAAAAAGCAAAAAAAGCATGCTGCGAATGGAACTTTATTAGTCAATCACTCAATGTAATGCTGTTCTTTATTGCCATAGTGTTTCTATGTTCCTATTAAATAAACTGAATATTTTACCTCACCTCTGGGCATAGGTCCATTTATTGTCAGCTCACTCCCAAGCTAAAGCATGGCTTTGCTTGTGTCTCCATTAAAGGATCTCCCTAGGGTGATTCAGTTAAGCTGGGCTAAAAAAGAGAATTCTGCATCCCTGGAGCTAATAATAATTTTAGGCCAAACTCCTTAAGTGGTTCTTTTAAACAGACAGCCCCTTACCCTCACAAAAGGGAACAGACAATTAAGTTACAAAGTCCTCTCCCTTATCTAACTAATATATAGTGCAGCAGTATCTGCCAAATAGATCTACTGCCACAGTGTATTAAGTATACAGCATTTCACTATGCAATATATGCATATAAATTGTGTATTTTTGTGAGCATATTTAAGTGAGAGAAAGTAGTTCATGGAACAAAGAATAGTACTTGGGCCTTTGGATATTTAATGCATTTCGCCTCTGAATTTGTTCTTGTAGACTTCTGTTCCTCTGACTGTGAGTGTCAGGCTTCCTGGTACTTTGTGCTATAAATAGTGTATACCATGTCACACTTGTCAGTTTTTGTTAATCACAGGTTTCTGATCTTCCCCAAACCCTATTGGCTCTGAATGGCTGGTGTCTGAGAGACAGTGTGTGAGGAACACACAACTGCAATTCTAGGCCTTTTGGCTGATGATAGCTCAAACACTAAACCAAACATTTATGTTACAGTTCTGGAGTTTGGTGGGTGTGATTAAACATTAAATGTTAACAAAGTGGCACACATTTTTAGTTATGCTTTACCATATACATTTTGACAAAAAATGTTTTCATTTTTTTGTGTGTTTGTTTGGTGTTTCACAGAGCCAAGCAATCAGGATACATTTGACTGAGGACGTCAAGCAGGTTGGGTCCTATATCAGGGGAGGACCAAGGATGGCTTGGAGATGTTCTTTCGTCATCACATACAGTGAGGTTACCGGCAGAGATGGGCAGTATTTCAATTAAATGGATTTAAAATACGTATTTAATTACTTTTGAGTATTTTGTAATTTATATTTTGCTGGATGTAATTTACTTGGGGAGATTGTATTTTGTGTATTTAAAATACTTAAAATACTTAATCAAATATGACATTTTATTTTGAAGACAAGAACTTTCATCACCAGGCTTAATAGGTCTACTAAATATAGCCCATAACAGTTTTTGGCTAGATTCAAGTAAATCACGTGATACATCCTGTTGGGTTCAGCGCGCTCGTTGTAACTGTTCATTTTCCTCATGATTGATTGACCAGTATAATAAAAGCAGCTGGATTGGTGTTTGATGCAAATTGCCTTAAGGTAAAATATGTAGTACAATATGCTATCTGATATTGCTCAATGAATGTTATTATAGGACAAAAGAATAGAGCAATTAGCAAATAACTGACTGTGCTCTAGAGAATGTGTAAATGTACTTGCTTAGCCAGAAAGCTAACGGTAGCTAGCAGGCTAACGTCACAGGCATGTTCAGGTATCTTTTAGTTAGTAATACGGAAGACTTCATTAGCGATAACAGCTAAATGTCAACGTTTTTGTAGCAGTTAATCTTTATTATTGACAGCTAAATAGCTTGTGTCATCTTCTTGAAGGATGAGTGAGGATGAAGCATCAGAGCCTTGCCAGGCTGCCACATCTACAGAGGAAGCTACACCAGTACTCAAGTGTGCAATGTTGGATGGCAAATACTTCAAAATAGTGACTCAGATTTCAAATGGAAAGATAGAGGCTGAGTGTCAGTTGTGCACAAACAAAAAGGTCATTATATGTGGCTCTTTTGCAGCGATTTTAAGACCTACTTGAAACAACAGCACCCTGAAAAAATAAAGGAATTTGAGGAACACAAAAAGGAGTTTGCCAGTAGAGAACGTATGAAACCCAGGACCTCATACAGACAGACTCATCTTTTTGAGCATGTACTGGTGGTTGTTACACAAAATAAAGTGGACTGTCTTGTAACATCCTTTGTTACTAAAGGTATGTAGCCACTTTGGAACAAAAATAATTAATATAATTAGTGCAGGGTCTTTGCCAGGGTGCTAATGTTATGTCAAGGAGAACACTCAGAAGAAGAATTGAGAAGAATTTTAGTACTAAAACAATAAACTTCAAGGAGAGACTTAACAACATAGAATATGTATGCACCACTGCTGATATCTGTCCAAAAATAAACACATTAGAACAGGAATCAGTGGCTCTTGCTTGCAGGCATTTCCCCAGTCCACACACCTATAATCGCATTGCAGAACTTCTGTTGGAAATCCATACAGAATATGGACTAACAACTGATACTATTGTGACTACTGTAACTGACAATGCATCTAACTTCGCAAAAGCATTTGAAGAGTTCAATATCACAGTTGTTACAGAGGAACATAATGAGATGGAAAAGCAGGAACTGGATCTTTCATACATTACAATAGATCCAGAGGGAGAAGAAGTGTCAGAGTGTGCCATCATTCTACCAGCCCACATCAGGTGTGCCACACACAGTTTGGTTTCAACCACTGATGCCAAAAAAGCCCTTAAAGATAATCCATCACTCTCTTGGCTGAATCATTCATCAATGGCAAAGTGCTCAGCTCCATGGAATGCTGGTGGCAGACCATAATCTGCTGAAAAATGTATTGAACGACCAGCAACTGAAGACACCCTGTAGGTGGAATCCTCTTTATGACTGTATGAGTCAGCTGACATTTCTTCGGGAGAAGCTTCATGAGATCATGCTTGCCTAGCAACTCCCACCATTCAAAGAAGTAGAACTTGATTTCATGGAGGAATACTGTAGAGTCCTCAAGCCCATTGCTATTGCTATTGATCGCCTTCAAGGTCAGACCTCATGCTACTATGGTGACCTCCTACCCACCCTCTTTGCTGTTCAGTCTAAACTGCATGACATGCAAGCCTCCAACCTGTGACACTGCTCATATATTTTGCAAGCCAACATAGCTGACTTTCAGAAAAGGTTCAATAGCTACTTACAGCTGAAGACTGACGTCAATGAAATAATCCTGGGTACAGCAACCCACCCATTTTTCAAGATGGGGTGGTTGCCTCCCAAACTAATTGCTGAGAAGAAGAGGATACATCAGCTCATCCTGCACTCAGCTGAAGAGCTTGGTTTTATGTCAGAAAGTGAAACTGCTTTATCAAACACCACTGAAGAGAATGAGGATGACTTCTTCATCTTCTCTGACCAGGGTAAGGCCAAATTGCTTCCACTTCAGAATGTCTGTATATCGTAAACTGCAATTTCAGGAGTTACATTGTCTTGTTTCAATGTCTGCGTCTACTGTCTCCAATTCCAACAACAGGAAATGACAGCCAGATGGGTA
>JAOVYW010000074.1:3963757-3982025 GCA_025775045.1 Hiodon tergisus | reverse complement strand
TACCAAGCCACAGCAAAGCAGAGTTGGAGACCATTCACTTCCTGGAGGACCCCAGGAAGGACCTGTCTTCACTGGATTCATATCCACTAATCAAGTGAATCTTTGTGAGATTCAACGCTACTTTGCCATCATCAGCACCAGTTGAGCGTCTCTTTTCCTTTGCAGGCATGGTTTACCACCCTCACAGAAGGCGGCTAACTGCTGAAGTGTTGGAGAAGTAAGTTGTGCTGAAAAGTAACTAAACTGCAATGGAAAGATTGTAGTGTAATTGGTACATGAAGGAGAAAGAATCAGTAATGGCTTCCCTAAATGAGGGGTGTTAAAACGGCAATGGCTTGGGTCATGGATAACAGTAAACGAAGAGATGGATTTCTATATTAAACCAAACCATTTTCCATTTCAGGTACAGGATATGTGGTAAAAGCAAGTGTAGATATGTTTTTAGATAAATCAATACTGTGTTTTTACTGTAATAAAAGTTGTATCTTACTCTATTGTAATGGCACATTGTCTCTTGCACTTATTGTAATGATTGCTTGTAAAGTTAAGAGATATAGGAAATTAGCTTACTCTGCTGTTTTTTTTAATCTGTAAATCACTCCTGAAACAGCATCTGCTAAATTCCTAAAATAGTGTTACTGATAATTTTGTTTGGATTTTTGCATTTTCAAATTTCGAATTACTTATATTTTAATTAAATACATTTTCTCACACAGTCTTTTGTATTTTATTTAATTACATTTGATGAGCAAGTATTTGTAATTTGTATCAATATATTTTTTGATGTATTTGTACCCATCTCTGGTTACCGGGCCATAACACATGAGTGGGCTGTGCTTTGGCTTGCTGGGCAGTGATTGAGAAGGGCCAGCAGAAGCCAGAGCACAAGGTGGGGGAGAGGCAACATGGTGTTTGAAGCTACATTTGTATATTCTTTGTTATATGTATCTGTCACAGCTCAAATTAGCTTTTTCTTTCCAGGGGCTTATCCCTTAACTCTTGCACCTTTGCCTCTCCTTATTCTACCAGGGTGCATGCCTGGGCTAATTGGGAACGTCCTGGAGAAGAATGTGCAGTGTCTGCCCCTAATTTTCTACTTGCAATGAATGTATTCTTAGTGGTTGATTTTAGTTTCTTCACAACCTTTTGTATTTTTACCTGCCTAATGTGTGTGTCATTGTGTGCTGTGGGTTGAGGTGGAAACCGCTAGTGGCAGTCTTAGACTTGAAAAATGGAGAGGCCAGCACCAAGGGTGGTCCAATTCAGTCAACAACCAGGATAAGGAGCTTTCAAGCTTAACTCCTGCACTGTTAAGTTTGGGGAACCTGCGGAAGGCATATGTTATGCAAAGACGGTACGATCGCATTAAAAAGACTACGAGGAGACATAACAGACAGTATACTGACAATATTAAAACTTGTAAATTATTACACTTTAAGTATGTTTTTATAATATTATTATAATGTAAAGTATTGCAATATATTGAAAATATATTATTCAAAATGGTCTTGTATTTCTCAATACGGTTAACCTAATTCTATTGACCTGTACTGGAGTTCAAGCATGTTTTTTCCTATACCTTATTCAATATGTTCAGAAGTATCAAGTGGAATATTTGTTTTCTTTGGCACATTTGCTACCTTTCCAGCTAGGCTGGTAATCAAATATAATTTAGAAACTGAATATGCCAACAGAGGAATTAATTGATTTCTTGTTAATGGTGCCACTACAAATATAATTGTCAGTATCACGTAATGTTAGGTTAACTACCTAACTTGCTATATATCTGTTTATAGTTTGAGATATAAATTGATGGTAACTCAATTAGATTTTGGCACTGACTGAATATATAGACTGCATAAAATGTAGTTTGTACTGCAATTAATGCTGTTACTGTAATGAAAACATTGTCTACTTCCCGTGCTTTTAAGGTAGGTTTTCATTTAATTTCACTATACTCCCCCTTGCTGTTGATTTATTGACAATTAGACATAGTTCATTTACATTTTTCACATTTAAAAAATAAGTACTGTAATCTCATTTAATGTCAATGTTGTTGTTTATATATATGCTTTTATGGGCTATTAAGGTTTTTTTTGTAAGTTTATATGTATTTAATGAATAGATCAGTCCATGAATATGAATATATCAGCCTTTTATTTAATATTCATTTATACAGTATATTCTGTCAAAATGCAGGTGGAAAATAATTAAACAAGTAAAAATATTTTAATCAGTAACTACCTAGTCATCCTAACATTTTGGAGATGAACATTGCTGTTGTCATTTGCTCGTCAGTTATTTAATATTAAGTTTCAACGCATTAGAATTTACTAAATGGGATCTTCCGGGTTTATCCTCTCAACATCCTTGCAAGCCGGACATATGATGCTACAATGGTAATTTTCAGTATTGTAACTGTGGTATTACATTTTTAAATAGCATGCCATACCCACATCAAATTTAAATATCAAATATGATCTTTTTGGAGTAAATAATCAGTTTAAATGAGGCCAAGAACTAAAATTTGAAATCACCTGTGTAATAATTCAGTTTATATAACAGTTAATTTTACATTTACATCAGACATATTTGTGTTCTGTTTGACTGAGTGACAAGAAAATGCACATAGGTTTGCAGAAACAGACTATTCAGAATGTAAATGGAAACTGAAAACAATGCTTGGAGTATGTGACAAAAGCAGGCCCAAACGGCCACAATATTACCCTTTTTTTCTGAGAGACAGCGAAAAAGAGCACCCACCAATTACACCTCTTTGTATAAATGCAGATTAAAGTCTGGACAAAAGCTTGCTGCCTTTCTAAATTGTTTTTAGCATCAAGCTGCTTAATTAGCAAAAGTTACTTCATCCCTCATATGAAAATAAAGTGGCCTTTATGTGCCACTTTATTTTTTATGTGTAGCTGGTATATTTTTGTTAAAGAATACATACATGCAGTATATTTAGCAACTTTTGTGCAATATAAACAAGGGACATTCATTATAGAAACAGAAATGAACTTTCCGCAGCCTGCTCACAAACACACAATTGCAAAATACTTTAAAAACACCAGGCCAGGCCAAAAGATGCAGCACAGGTTGTCAGCAGAGATGAGAAGACCTCTTGCTCACCTAGATGTCCATGCTCCCTGCTGAGTCAGGTCCACAGGAGAGGAACTGGCTTCTAATCTGACCAAAAATAATTCTGTATTTATCTCCCCACCTCACAACATGCCCAAGTCAGAGTATCATTTAACCATGAGTTAGAAAAAATTCTGTTCAAACTTGTGTCTTGGTACCCAACAGGAAATATGTTAATTTTTTGGCAAACTTGATAATAGGTGAATACCTCCATTTGACCTCGTATTGACCAAGTATTTTTTTCTTATTACCGCTTTGATTGTACCCCATTGTATTAATAATGACTTTTTTTTCTTTAAATACAAATTTGTACTCCAGATTTGTACCCTCGTGCTGAAGCTTAATTAGCTACTGATGCAACTGATACATTTTACCAGAAGCCAGGGAAAAAATTAGTTTTGAGAAAGATCCGTGGTATTGAGACACGGAAAAAACAATATATATGTGATTTTGTTCCAATATCCTATACAACAAGTCTCACAATCCATTTCAGCCCCCTTTTGAGTTATTTTATGGTTTAACACTTTTTAGTTTAATTACATTTTCTTGAGCCACGACAATAATTTAATACGTAGCTTTTATATTCATAATGCAAAATCAATAGTGTTTAATTATAATTTATAATTAAATTAATTATTGTATAAATATATATATTTAAGTTTATTCAACAAATTAAAAAGGTTTCTGTCTCCATTTTCTAATATTTGTAAGGACAGAATATAATTTACTTGAAAGAAAAAGTGTCATATTCATGCATACAAACCCTCCCATTTTCTCTCTCTCTCTCATACAAACATAAATATGCATTTAAATATATTCACAAATAAACTGCAAGGCATGACATGAAGGCTAGATCTGACGCTTCAAAGACTAAGGTTACCCCCATGTCTGGCCAGGGATAAATTACTTAAACCTCATACTCTATATTACGTTTTTATTAAAGTCTGACATATGAGTACTGTCTTGGGGCCTATGTCATTGGCTTGTGAGACTTTTAATGTCAATTATTGCTATATAAACACACTAGGACTAGTATATGTGAAATCTACCATAAAACTGATACAGTAGCCAATCAACCATAGCACAAAAGACAGACATTTCATGTACATATGGGAATGGAGCTGAAAATGCTGGTTGACAAGACATGTTTTATTGTTGTTGTTTTTTGGTTTGTTTTAAAAATAAAACTGGGGGGGGGGGGGGCACTATTTTCGCTGTAAAATCCCCCTTGCATTAATAAAATTAATAATGAGCTTAAGGCCAACATCACATTACGGCACATGAAAAAATTAGTGACAAATACTGGGTTGTATGATCTAATTGCATGAATTAGATCGGCTAGTTTCAGAATGCTTTTCTTAAATGACTTTTCTCTCTTAAAATCATCTTACGTTGTTGTACAAAACTACATTGGATTGTTCACGTTTTACATTCAAAACAAAATACTGATATGAAAAGGATGAATTTTAGGAGACAAAGAAAGAATCTGTGTTTAATCAGTCAAAACTGGATTTGGAGGTATGTTCCTCTTTGTAGATAAGGCAGGATATTTGCTAATTTAACACAACAATTTCTAAAGAAAAATCAGGATGTCAAAATATTAGAGTGCCACAGCAGGAAAGAGAGAGGTCCATACTTAAAAACTCCTCTGTACCCTGACAGCAATTTTCAGTTCAGGGAGGACTTTGAAAGTATAGAGAGAAAAAAGAGAGAGAATCAGGGGGAAAAAAGTGCTCTGGTCTTGATGCCCTAAATTCCCTTTAATCTGTATAGATAATGAACCCAGAGAAGGTGCTGTATTTATTATTGTTTCCTCCGTGGGCCTTGCCACCATCCAACTTGATATAGACCTCATCACCAGCATCAAGGTGTAAGATGACACTGTTGCTCGCGTAGTCGTAGTTCTGATCCGCGTCCTGAGCAATGGCACTGGCTCGAACCTACCGAGGAAGAAGGGAATGAAAACATCTTTTTTAGTCACTGTTTGCTCCTAATTAATGGTGGCATTCTCTTGGAAATTTTCTGATCAGAAGCATATTTCGTGAAATTAATTGTTCTTTTATAATCCATGTAGAATTAACAGTAATCTAGGTCTACGATTCTCTGTTACATTGTATTGTAGATGCAGCAAAAAAAAACAGCAGCAAGAAAAAAAACAACCTGCACACACCGGTGCCTGATTCCTCTTAAAGTAGTGACACCACTTATATAAATATCAAGCAGACACACACATGTGATTAAATTAAATACACAGACACACTATTTACATTCATTCTGTCTGGCTGGGCAAAGGCATTATTCCCTTGGCTTTGGAGACAGGATTGGATCAATAGTTTGGTAGATCAGAGGAGCCACTCAGAATACTGAGGACCACAAAGCTCGAGTAAGACGTATGCAGGCTCCCTCAGAGATGGACAGAGTTAAATTAGGCCTTCTTGCTTGGCTATCAAAGTTTCAGAGTCATAGTGGATTAAAAGTTGCCGCACGCCGGATGTGCCCGGTCCGAGAGTAACCAGAGACAGGAACACAGGGGGAGTGTTAACGCCTTTTATTCAGCATTTCAAGTAACAAACATAAAAAAACCAGTACAAATAAATAAAGGGGTAGAAACTCAAACCAAAACAGTCAAAACCGAAATAAACAACCCTTGCTGGGGGAAACCAAAATTAAGCAGATTTTCAACTTAACATTAACATTTCCAACTTTAATTGGACTTAAATTCATAAATCCAACTTTTAAACGCCCAACACATGCCAGCCACCAAACAGAATTTTCTAGTCTAACTAACCTCTCCTCAGCCAGCCCTGAAACCACATGCAATGAGGTGCGCAACAAGGTCCTTTTATTGGGGGCGTTGCCCCATAGCTTGGCTGTCCATCTTACCAGCCTGGGTGTGTTCCCAGGGCTTGAGGGTGTGTGCCCAGTCTGCATGCCACAAAATTACAGTTTCAAGTAGGCACAGATCAGGCGAACAACTTAGGTACATGAAACCAACATGGTCAAAGCACAGCAATGCATAAGGACGTAACTTGGTAACTCTGCCTTTTGAGCTCAAAGAAACATAAAAAGGCAAGACATACACCAGGTAAAAAAAAAAAAAAGCTTTTGTGATCTTCCCATAGTATAGAAATTCACTTCAAACATATATATATATATAATTCTGTTCAGTTCTATATTTAATTTTAAGACACTGGAACCCAACATGAATTATTGTAAGGTGATATTGGCTATATGTTGGGAAACTTTTGTTTAAAGAAATCCTTGCTTGCATAAGTATTCAACCCCTGTGCTGTGAAAGCTCCGAGTTAACAGAGATTAAAGAAATTTCCCTAGCAAGGACACAATTAACTTACCATTGGTCTCCAAGTGTTTGAATATTTCAGTGAGCACAGTTGGATCAGTAATCAGGAAGTGAAAGCTGCATTTCAAAACCCAGCCACTGCCAAGAACAGGCCGTCCCTCAAAACTCAGACTTGCGGCTTCAGAGAGGCGAACAATCACTTTGAAGGAGCTATGGAGTTCAGTGGCAGGGAGTGGAAAAATGGAGCACTTAGATTTCTTCATAATCTGTCAACCATAGATTTCTTCATAATTCTGGCCTGTATGGGAGGGTGGCAAGAAAGAAGGGGATTGCCAGAAAGCTTGACAGGCACCCAACTGCAATGTGGGAAAAGGTTTTGTGGTCAGCTGAGACCAAGATAGGGTTCTTTTGCCAAAACTGAAAGTACTTTGTGTAGCCCAACCCTTACACTGCCCATACCTCAAGACTCACCACTACTACAGTAAAGTATGGTGGTGGCTGCATCATGTGGTGGAGATGCCTCTCATCAGCAGGGACGAGGCATCGTGTTAGAACTGAAGGAAAAATGCATGGAGCAAATTACAGGGAAACGCTGCAAGAGAACCAGCTTCAGCCTGCTAAAAAACTGAAGTTGGAGAATAAAGTAACTTTTCAGCAGGACAATGACCCCAAGTACAAGGCCAGAGCAACACTGTGGCTCAAAAACAAAAATAAATGTCCTCAAGTGGCCCAATCAAAATCCTGATATCATCAATCCCACTGAGAATCTGTGGCAGTATTTAAAAATTGCAGTTCCCAAGCATCATTGAACCCGAACAACCTGGAGCAAAGCTGTCAAGAAGAATGGGCCAGAATAAGTTCAACACTGTGTGCAAAGCTGGTACATACATACTGCAGCAAAATTTGGCTCTATCAAATATTCATGTGTGGGGGCTGAATACATATTGTGGTAACCCCCTGGGTATAGGGCGTGTTGCCACTTGCAAGATCAATTAAACCACCAATGGGAGACATCCAGGGTCAAAACACGGTTCAAAATGTCAGTAGCCAAAACATTCTCATATAACAAAAGGGTCAAAATACTCAAAATTCCAAAATACTCACATTTTCCTAGTTCAGCTCAAATGAGCTCCAAACAACCACCCACTACCATATGCTTTCCTCTCAGGTACAGGCCCTGATCAAACAATGCTGCAGAATTTTATGCTGTGGCCTGTTGAACTGTTGCCGCCAGCTATAGCAGTTACTCAGCTGAGGACTGTTGGCAACCAGCTTTCAGGCTCAGAATGTCAGGCTACCCAGTCTTAAAGGGGCAGGACACTGAATCCCTACTCAGTGTTGTACCACATATCCCCCTCCCCAGCTCAGACCCATCAGAGTGGAATGCACACCATGCCATCGCGAAGTTCCCTGCGGCAAGCACGCATGCATGCATCTCTGGATCTCACACCAGCATCTCACGTTGCCTAGAGAAACCTTCTGCGGCATCCTCCTCTTTTAGGCTGTAGGGAACAGACATTTGAACATTTTTACTTTGTCTAGTCATTGGAAGACATTTCCCCATCCCCAGCAGCTGAACCGTCTCTCTGGATTGACTATCCGTACTGCATATAAGTCCATCTGGCACCTTCATGGCATCCTCGTCCACTTCATATTGCTCCTCTGGCTTTATAGCCAGGTCGTCACCAGCCCACTGACTGTCACACCGTCAAGATTGGAGAAATTGATGTGGTTTCTTACCCTCCTCTGGCTCAGGGAACAGCTCTGTTTCGTCTGGCACCCAGTCGTTTTTTGGGGAGTCGGTGTCTCCTCAGTGGTCAGTTCTTATAGGCAGAGGACCGACGATGATGCTCTGAACTACCCTGCATCCAACAAAAGACTAACTGTCTCATTGTTTGCCTGCAAGACCTGTAGTCCTGTAGACCTGTAATTAACTAATTCTGCAACTTCTTAAGCTCCGCAGAGCATGCATGTCTTCCATGCACTGTCTCAAGTTCTCCTTCGTACACTGGTGCTTAGCATCCTCTTGCTGTTATCTGCTCTTTGAGTTGGATCACTTTTGCTGCTGCAGCCTCAATCCTCTTTTTGAGGTGGGACCTTTCATTCACCTTGGCACTTATTCGCTACACTTCTTTCAGCGGTTACAGGTCTTCCCCTCTTGGAGGAGCCTGTCTAGCCTCTGTTGCAAGCTGCTCTTTCTCTTGCTGGTTCAGCAGATGCCTTGCATCTTCCTTGCTGGCACTCATCTTGAGCTCTTTCTGGAGCTGAATAAATTGGAGCTTAGTGTGAGATGAAAGATATCAATAGATATTAACCATACATGTTTACCTTTATGATTATATCAAGGAGGTTTTATATGGATATGCAAGAAAAAATTTATATTTCAAAATTCTAGATATTGAATGAATTTGAACATGAAATTTACTGAAGAAATGTAAGTACACAAAGTCACAAAGTTGTGAGTTCCTAATTCTTTAATTGCTAGAAAACCTGTGCAGACACGCTTTGTAGACAAGTGTGGAATATGGGAAAGTCATGCCAGGTCTCAGGGCTGGTGGACACTGATAACACCTTGTTATATTCCGACAGTGAAGGAAGAGTGGGGGAGCGAGAGAGGGGCGGCAGGAGAAAAAAAACGAAAACCAAGAAACGCAAGAGCTGGAAAGAACAGAATTGCACTAAAGATGGCAAATAAACTGCGAATCTGCAGTAATTTTGTATTGCCTAATTGGGTGGTATTTATTTGATTTCTTATTTTAGTTTGTTTGTTTTTGAACCTGTGGAGAGCTGAAGGCTACATTTTGTTTTTTTTGTGTTTTTATTATTTTGTGTTTAAATAAACGCGCCTGTCTGTCTTAGCTTGAAGAGTAATTAGTTACCCTGGTTGCATTCATATTTGTGTGATTTGATTATACCTTGTTTCACTAATATAGCCCATTCACCCAAAAAAATAAAAAAATTAAAAAATAACCTTGCTGTTTTGTGGTAAAGGCACAGTACTTCATTGCAATAAACCTGTCTACCGAACTCCGAGTGTAGAGAATTGAAACAAACCGGAACACTCTCACAGTCTTGCACGAACTGTAGCAGGGGTAGCCTAGCCTGGTCATGAACATCTGGTTTGTATAGTCTCACAAAATTAGCAAATTTTACAAAAGCTTGAAAGCTTGAAAGCAGTACTTTAGAACTGCGTTGTAAGGTCAAGAGTTAACAAAGCATAAAAACACTTCAGATGACTAAACACCAAAAATGCAAAGGTTAAACAGCAATTTGAGTACAGGGTGAAAGAGAGAGGCAGAATGAAAGAGCGAGAGCATAATAATGTGGAGAGATCATTCCCATTGAAGGGGCTTGTGTGTTTTGCGATTGAGAAGGATGACCAAGCTTATTAAAGTGTAATTATTCACCCCAGTGCCTGGGAGACATCAGCAATAAAGTGATCTGAAGCGGTATAAAACTGTTCCCTGTGGGGTCCCTGCAGCACAGTTTTATACCCGTTCACCCTCTATGCTGCAGACTTCACATATAACTCTGTTAACTGCCACTTACAAACGTTCTCTGACGACTCCGCAGTCGTTGGCCTCATTGCAGATAAGGGGATGACAGGGAGTACAGAAAACTGAACCAGGACTTTGTGGACTGGTGCCAGCGGAACCACCTCCAGATCAATGCTGGGAAAACCAGGGAGCTGGTGGTGGATTTCCGCAGGAACAGATACTCTCCTTCTCTACCAGTGAACATCCTGGGTAAGGACATTGACATGGCAACATCATATAAGTACCTGGGTGTTCACCTGAACAATAAACTGGACTGGACTGACAACACAACAGCACTCTACAAAAAAGGTCAGAGCAGATAGTATCTGCTTAGGAGACTTATGTCCTTTTGGGTCCAGGGGGCTCTACTTAGGATTTGTTTTGACTCTGTGTTGGCATCATCATTTGATTTCTCAAACATGCGCTGCTGTTATAAAAATATGTTTTAAAATTAACATCTGGGCTAATAGTTGGTTTAGGAATTCCATATGCGTCAATCACAGAAACCACTAAATCATTTAACGGGCATTACATTTCATAGGGAATGTTGATAACCATGTTGGAATACACCAAATGGGAAAACTGGATCAGGAAAGAAAAACATTGGTTCCCTAAGGGATAGACAAACACTCAACAAAAAAAGCACAACGGCAGCAAAAATTACCACAGACCTGAATCTAGACCCCAGTCTCAACAAAAACTGTGCATTATGAGCTTCACAAAGACGATATTTTTAGTAGGGCTGGCGATCGGAAACCGCTTGTTATCAAGGCCAACGTGTAGTAACACATAGCCTGGTGCAATGACCACAACAGCTGGACTAATGAGAAATGTAAGATCGTGTAAAAAAAAATGTATGATTTTCCAATTCTTGGAATTTTGTTGAGCCAGATTTATAAATAGAAATCTCAGACTAGAACATGACTTCATTAAATGGGAACGTTTATTAACCACACAAAATGCAATAATAACATACACTTGTATATTCTAATTGGTAATTAGCAATGAACAAACAAAATTACTTTGTAATTTCCGGTATCATAAGTTAAGTATAAAGCAGGAATATCATTAGAGTTTAAGTGAGGGGGTGTGGAAGAGAAGTTGATGGGAAAAAGGCCAAATGTAATTACACTTAGAATAATGGAAATAATTCTCATTAATTCAGGGAACAGCATTCCTCACACTCACATCCATGTAATTAGGGTCAGTACAATTATAGAATATAATAGAATAGAATGAGCTTTATTGCCATGTATGCTTCCACATACAGGGAATTCTACATGTGACAGAAGCTTCATGTGCACAAAAAATACAGCATCAGACAGAGATAATAGTAATGAAAAAATGTATAAATATATTTATATATATATATATATACACACACATATATATACACAATACAAATACAAATACAAATCTTTTATATACAGTGCAAAGGAATGTAGTGCAGATTATACCATTCTTGTTACAGTTTCTAAATGCTAGACTGCAAAATAGTAGATGTTGATTACGTTACAGTTGTTCTTTCAGGGATCAATAACAAAGCTCGCTAACTGTTAGTTAGACGTATAGGGTATGAAGTCCAGTGGCTCTGAATTCCTCCATCGGATCAAGGCATACAGGAAATGGTTGTTGTCCATGTAGCCAACTACTCTTCAACGGGATGAAGTCAAACACCTTCCATTCTGCTACTGCCATCATCAGTTGCATCAACAATGAAGATTGAGTGAGCCAGTACCTCTGGCAGCCATACATGCCCAGGCCATAATACCCCCACCACCTTGTTTCACAGACGAGGTGGAATGCTTTGGATCTTGAGCAGTTCCTTTTCGTCTCCATACTTTGCTCTTGCCATCACTCTGATACAAGTTAATCTTGGTCTCATCTGTCCACAACACCTTTTTCCAGAATTCTGCTTGCTTTAAAATACTTCTTAGTCTAGAAAACTGTAACCTGGTAATCCTGTTTTTTTGACTAACCAGTGGTTTGCACCTTGTAGTGTAGCCTCTGTATTTCTGTTCATTAAGTCTTCTGTGGACAGCTAACTACGTTTCCATCCGAGGTTTTTTTTGCAACAAAAATGTGTATCGCATCAAAATGTTTACCGATATAGCTGATTTGTTTACCAAATGTTTACCAAATTTTCGCAGAAATCTTACAACTGTCAACATAATATTTTCGCGTTAAACTCTATTTCAACACTTCAAATGTCGGGAAAAACTAGTTTGTAAACCGGAAACCAGCACACCGTAAACTTGTGGCACAAGGTGCACCAAGGAATTCCGGTACGCAATTTAATTGGTTTCTGCTACAATTGGCAGACTGATATAATGCTGCATCGATTTTTCTTTAATAGCTGTGCACACAGCACATACACATTGATGTACGGACGTTTTACTAACTCCGAAAGTTTTGCCAGCTTAGACAGGGCAATGGCAATCTGCTTTCGGTTCAGAAATAGTGGCCGGTGGCTAACTGTGATGGGCGCAACATCAGGACCAATCAATTGGCACAGCATTTCAAACATTGGCTGTGACAAATGTTGCAGCCAGAGACTTTCTATTAAGTGTCTCTCAACCACAATCTCCCAGAATTCCCTACTGCATGGTCTCTCCCAGACCTATGGGCAGATACTTGCATCCTATTAGATGTGCAACTGTTGCATTTCGATGTCGTCTTCTGATATTTCCTAATATAGCAAATATTTTTGAAATTAAAATGACTGTAATCTGGCCAATTTCAGTTGTCAGTTCAATTGTCTCAATACTCTCTCCATTTTAACAAGATCTGGGACACAAAAGGTGCACAATTTGAGATAAACACATCAATCTCCATGGAAACGCCTCAAGGGCAGATTTCTTTAGCGCTAAACCAAAACTTAAGCGATAATGTGTTTTTTTCAAGGATGACGCCATTACGCACACCATTGTGTGAAATGGGGGGGACTATGTATAAAAGGTGTTGTAATTTCTGCATGTTGAAACCAAAATATATGAAAAAAATATTTTAATAAAACCTGAGAATGTGCAATTTAACCACTTGTGAATTGTTTGATTACAAATCTAATCAGTGCAGTATAGAGGAAAATCAAGAACAAAAAGGCTTTGTCCCAAACATTAAGGAGGGCACTGTATACACACACATCTGTTTTAATTGGCATTTTCTAAATCGCTCTAGAAAGCCAGACCAGACTTTCCTTTCCCCAGCAACAGTCTCAAGGTCTTCCTGTGGGTTTTGCATCCCAATTTAAAAGGAAACCGACTAGGGGGTATCCTTATAAGATACCCAAACCATCTCAGCTGGCTCCTCTCAATTCAGAGGCTTAGAGACTCTGCTCCAAGTTAAATTACACAAATTACATAACTCCTCACACTATCTAAACCTAATTCTACCCATCTGCCCTTACCCATAGCTCATGACCCCAGGTGAGGATTACCACCATGGTCCGGTACAAAACCAGCCACACTGCTGCGCCAATCCGTTTGTTGACACCACACTCTTCCCTGCATTAATTCATGAACAAGATCCCAAAACATGTGAACTCCTTCAGTGTGGGCAGCCGTTCACCCCTTCCAATAAAGGGAACCATGGCCTCAGATTGGTAGGTGGACTTGAACCACTCAAATAACAGTAAAAATGGATATAAATGTAAAATTCCAGTGTCCAAAGCAATATCATTTAAATTAATATTTTGTACAAAAAGCTATAATGAAATCACATTCACAGCATATTTTGGACAAGAGTCCCACTGCAGCTGTGAACAGAGAGCTGTGAACTTGTTGTCACCACTGCTAGATTCCTTTTTAATTCTATTTATAAACATACTTTTACTTACAGCTGATAATGGTAGATTTAATTTTTATGAAAACATGAGGTGGAGAGACAGAGTGTTATGAAACAACAAAGTTACACATATTGACACCACACTTATCCTATTTATCATCAGTGGTGAGAATGCTCTCCCTCATTTTAAGTTCAATGAGACAATTCCCAAAACATTTAGAACCTATTTGTATAAAGGAGAAGTGCACATGTATACATTGCAATTCACATATAAATGGACCTTCTCCCATACCTTTAAGTGATTTTAATTAAGAGTAACACCTCATGAGAATTACCTTTTGTCTTCCCCTTAGCGGCATGGGACACATATGATTTAGAAACACATGGCATAAGAGTATAGAAGGTATTTTCCTATATTTAAAACATATTTTATCTTCATAGACAGTTTGATAAATCAACAACATTGTTTACGCCTCAAAGACTTATTTGCCCGTCAGGTGACAGGAAGCAGGAGCTTTAAAGGAAGTGCAGTGAGAGGAAGAATTGCAAAGAGAAAATGTGTTCGCAGGGCTGGCATGCTTTCTGCTCCATTTTCATTTCCCTTTTATTAAGTTTTGGGAGATTTCTTTAGCTTAGTATGTATATTAAATTTAGTAAGGTTTTAAGTTTTGTTGGGGTTTTTTTAATTTAGGGTGAGGTGGGCAATCTTGTTTTGTGTTTGTTTAGCTGGGTTGGTGTTCCAAGCCGAATACAACGAGAGGAAGATGGCGTCTTTGCCTGACAAGATGCACATAAAATGCACATAAAATATATCTGGAAGCAGAAATATTTTTTTTACCAGATTTTTAAAAACAAGATTGTTTAGGCATCAGAGCATATAAATTATTTATTCATTTTAATCACATTATCATACACTATCTGCTGAAAATGATATTAAATTTTTTGAACATTTTGATAACGTTTCTGCATTTTCTTAATGAGTCCAGTCCAGAGAAACTTTTGTCTTGAGGAAAAACACCAGGAAAATATGTAATCACCTGCATACTGTTACTTTACATTCACAAGTGTCACTGACCATAGGAAGAGTGAAACGTGGATTCCCTGGCATTACTTACAGAACATTTGCCAAGGTGTAGCACCATTTGGTTAGATATATTGTGTAAATTGAAATGATCTTTCAAATTTTTGTTACTGCATTTTTACATGAAATACATGCAAGTAGATACAGTGCCTTGAAAAAGTATTCAGACCCCTCACCAATTCTCTTCAAATTAATGAATTACATTGAATTTTCGTTATGTTTGATCATTTATTTTAAAACACTGAAGTTCAAAATCAATTATTGTATGGTGACATTAGTTTTAAATTGGAAAATATTTGAAAGACAATCAATACACTTAAATATGTTGCTTACGTAAGTATTCAACCCATGAAAAACGCCACTGTTGAAAGATCATTGGTCAGGGAAAAGGGTTCAAAATACTATCCAGTTGTTTGGATATCCCAGTGAGTACAGTGCACTGCCAAGAACAGGCCATCCCTCAAAACTTAGTGCTCAAACAAGAAGGTGATTTGTGAGAGTAGCAACATAGAGGCAGCGGCATGGTAAATCAGACGGATATGTGCAAGAGAAAATAGGGAACGCCCACCGGCACCAACTTAGAAAAGTGATACTTGCCATCAGATAATAGTGGACGTCTCACTGGACATCCCACCTTCATGCCCTTAAGCAATTGGCTAGGTGCTGCTCGTTTTGACTTGACATTGGATTTATCCAATGTTAATGGACGCGTCAGAGCGCAGAGAAGGTGGACGGGGTAGAGAATCCAGTACTCTACATTAGCAGGAAGCTCACCACCAGTGAGAGGTGGTTCCGGATCACCCAGTCAAAGTCCTGATTTCAATACCATTGAGAACTTGTGGTACTATTTGAAAATTGCGGTCCACATTGTCCAACCAATCTGAACAACCTGTGTGCAAAGCAGGTACATACTTACCACAAAATACTACAACGTGTTATTGCAGCAAAAGGAGGCTTGACCAAATATTAATGTGTGGCGGTAGAATACCTATGCAAGTAAAATTTCTGTTTTATATTTGTCATACAAATATTTCTAACATAAAACCAATGTCTAAGTACTTTTGCCAGGCACTGTCTATTATAACAACTAAATAAATAAATTCCACTAATAAATATAGGCTGAATATTATATATGAATTAGGCTCCAATTGTGCAAGCAAGAAAGTCTCCCAAAAAAATGTTTTATTTTCACTTTAAAAAAAGAAGTCCACAAAAGAAAAACAGAAAACATAGACTAGAAAGTGAATATATCAATTTGTCGACGATTTATCATACCGGATTAGAAACCATTAAACTACTTTTCTCTTGAAGTTGGATTGATTTAAACGATTTACTGGAAATTACTTGTAGTTTTCTGGTTACTCCAATAATAAAATATGGCATTACAGCCATATTCTCAATCTTAATCGGAACATAAAAAATAATCGAAAAAGAAACGCTCTTCGTGAAGCGAAGAAAATTTAGAATGTACTAGTAAGAAAGCTGATTACTTACGGTTTAAAGAACTTTAAAATAACGACAGTTTTTTTTATTTATTAACGTGTGTGTGTGTGTTTTAAATACATTCTGTCATCACTTCATCTAGTTTTGTCGGTTTGTCGTTGAACGTGTACGTGAAACGTTTATTTCACGTATACGTTCAAAATTAAAGCACACAAGTATTTATAATAATTACATTTGCACTGCCCGTGTCGAGGGTCTATTTCTTTTTCTTCCTTTTTTCCGAGTTATTATAGGACATCTGACACACTGACACACATTTATATCTCGATCAGCCGGATAACCATCTGCAAAGTGAATTAAGTCTTTCTGTCTTCGCGTGGGAATATTGAGCATGCTTTTTAGCTGTCCGTGTTAAATATACAGACAACTCTTAACCCTGGCGTGATTTGTGAACTACCAAGGTGGAAGACATTCTAGTCTCCCATATTGTCTGTGCACTCACTTTTTTGTGCTTTCTATCATGTTTTTCTTACAGAGCACGAAAACATGATTGCAGCTGTGAGTGAACTTCGTCAATACTGTCACTTTGTTTCTTTTTCTCAAAATGTAATGTTATTTGTATGTTATGTACCTGTCTTTTAAACTGTTGCCTACATAGTGTAAAAGATGCAACTCAACAACATACACACTAGTAAGTTTTGCTGCACTGTAACTCAGAGAGGATCTCTGCTTTTTGTCTCTTACTGTTTTATGGAGAAGAACCATGCCAGTGTAAATTTACTATGGAGGGGATGCATTGAGAACAGAGCAGAGCCTTCTATCTGGTTACATTTATTTCCATTGCTGTATTAAGTTCATCTGGCAGTTCTAAGCTTTTTAAAGTGAATGTGAGACATTTCAGTGCTTTCATGGCTTGATTGCAGAGGAAAAGCTGTACATCCTCGTAACAAAGCATTAGATAATGTGTACCAGCAAACCAACCAAAAGTTAAATTTGGCTTGGATATTGCAAGGCGTACATACATTGGCAGAGAATAGTAAAGTGCCACCCACCTGGCCATTCTTGCAGAGATCTGCCCACATACTGGTGCCGTCACCACCTCTCATCAGCACATGGTAGATGAAGAAGTAAGTTCCTGGGACACTACAAATGAACTTGCCTGAAGTACTGTCATAGTTGTTGCCCTGGTTGGTAACTACATCGTCAAACTTGAGAATCTCATAGCCCTCGTGTGGGTTCTTAAGCCCAGCATAAAAAGCCACCATGGGTATGGTGGAATAGGTGGTTGTGCTGATAACTCCATCGCCTCCCAGGCCTTGTATCCCAGTTTTTCCAGCATCCCCCCTTTCCCCTGGCGGACCTACAGGTCCTGGTGGACCTACAGGTCCAGGTTCTCCCGGAGGCCCAGGCTTGCCTGGCCGGCCCGGCTTCCCTTGTGCAAGGGTGGACGGTGGGGGCACAATCCTTTGGTCGCTTAGGGCATCCACCTCAGTCTGAATGCTGGTGCTGGTGGTGGTTCCCTTGTTAAGGTAGGGGTCGCACACCATACGGCAGGTTCCCAACATCTCATAATTGTTGGATTCAGTGCCCACGGAGCTCACAAACACGGGAATGAGGACGACCAGCACCAGGATGAGCATGACCCCAACAGCAGCCGCCACCAGGGTCTTCCGCCCAATGCTGAGTCGGGGAAGGGGCTGTGCTGCCAGCGTGGGTCTCCCGGGGATGGAAATTGTGACTTCTGTGTTGGTGTGGGGAGCTGGCCACCGCTGTGGGGGATGAGAGAATCCCAGGAGAAATGCTGAATATGTGAGAAAGAGAAAGAAACCAACATATACACACAGTGCTCACACAAATGCACACATTTAGAATGGAACAGCAGAGGAGGAGTGAGACACTCACCAGGAGGAGGGAGGGAGGGAGGGAGGGAGAGAGAGAGAGAGAGAGAGAGAGAGAGAGAGAGAGAGAGAGAGAGAGAGAGAG
>JAOVYW010000074.1:3931085-3949044 GCA_025775045.1 Hiodon tergisus | reverse complement strand
TCACTCCCCGTGTCTCCTGTGTTTGTCTCCGGTGTCCGGTCCCTAGTGTACCCTGTCTCACTCCCCGTGTCTCCTGTATTTGTCTCCGGTTCCTGGTGTACCCTGTCTCACTCCCCGTGTCTCCTGTGTTTGTCTCCGGTGTCCGGTCCTTGGTGTACCCTGTCTTACTCCCCGTGTCTGCTGTGTGTGAGAGAAATTTAATCAACAGAAGAGGTAATAAAAATAATATTTTGTTTTCTGTGTTTTGGGAAAAAGTGTGAAAGTGTGACCTTATAATGTTTAAGATTGGTGTGCTGCTGTATAAGGAGGGGAACAAACCAAAATTGGAGGTGCGGGGCATACTTCCAAAAATGGAATGAAGTGGCCTGGGATCTGACAATGAGAAGTTCTTTAACTGATAAGGAAGACCAGTTAGAGAGAGAGATGGGTGCTTCCTACACACACCATTTTTATTCCTTGGGAAAGTTTGGGTCATGCTTAGGGGCTCGAAAGTTACAGGTGTCTGATCTAATTCAGACTGTTTTTTCTCTCTGACCCACCCTGCGAGGTGGAAAAGGACTGAATGTGTTGTTTGAACTGTATATAAAGAGGAGTTTTTTTCACTGTAACCTTGGAAGATCAGTGGGTAAGAATGCCTCCTCATTTGCAAATGTAATAAACGAGAAGAGCTTGAATTCACACCCTGACTGTTGCAGTTCTAGGAATAGACAGGGCCAGGGGCCCATAAACGCTCATCTGTGGGGTTGTGGTGTCTCAGGAGTTATATTTCCCCGACACGTGTTAGTCCAAGTTAATTCCCAACTTCTTTTCGATGAACAACTTGCAAATTTGCAATATGCAATTGCAATATGCAATTTGTAACTATTGTTGTTTTTGCCTCAGTGCATATATTAACAGCCTAAAATTAAAACTCTTATAAACTCCTAAAACAATTAATTATAGATGTATTTTTAGATATGGCTACAATTATTTGTAAACGTGTAAATGCGTAAACACATCAGTTGGTGGCGGTAGGCTTAAAATGGAGTATAAGTATTCCAGAAGAGATTGGAAAGCTATTATGATTGTGTGTCTTGAAATAGCTGAAGGGACATTGATTGTAAAATTTTCCAAAATATGTACAGCTAACTGAAAACATGAAACATATAAAAATTTCAGCTGGTTAAAATATACACTGCCTTAATGCGAGCTTGAGAGTTTTTATTCTCAATTTTAAGTTTTATTCTTTATTTCAGTAGTTTATATTTTTCATATCTTCTGTTTTTCTTGGTAGAGAGAGGAAATAACAAAGCGTAAACAATGGCGAGTATTTAATTAGTATTTAATTTAGTTTAAAAATAAGAATACTCTCATCACTTAAGCAGCGACTCCAGTTGTAGCTAGAAGCAGGTTAGCAAAGGACTCCATTCCCCTGGAACTGCATTGCAATCCATATTTTTCAATATATCTTTATGAATCGTGATCTTTCTTTTTGAAAAGCCAGACGGAATAATTCCCATAATTACTGCAGTAAGACAGCTACTCTGTGACACATGTTCTGTTTTCAGGCAAGAGAGAACCATAAGACAAAGAATTAGGCGGAGCTGAAGGGCCACCTGAGCGGAGAAGCTGTTAATGGACTGGAAGTAAGGCACTAAACTATATGTTACACCGCACAATTTTCTGCTTCTGTCAGTGGCCGGAAACGAGCACAGCGCCGCCGCCTAGCATCTGTAGACCTCAGCCGCTGGTCCCAGCATGCATTGCAAACCGAAGTGTCTGAGGCGCAAGCTCACCTGTAGATCTTGTAGCGAGTGGTGAAGCCCTGCTGGAAGCGCTCTTTGAACTCTGTATACTCTGGGCAGCGGTGGAACGGGCCCTTGTCAGACAGCAGCCAGTCCAGTTGGCCGACGGGCTGACCCGCGGCGGAGAGCGAAGACGGGTTCTGCTCCGGTGCCGTGGCCAGGACTATTGCCCAGCCCAGGTGGCCCAGCACCGTCCACTGCCATAGGAGCATCAACAGCAACCATCTAACGGCCGCGGCCATCCTGCCCTCGGACACCCGGGACCAGCATTCTTCTACCAGTCCCTCCAGACCTGCTGGTACAAGACAGGGGAGAGGTGGGTTAGAGGCAGGAAGATGACCAGGTCTTATTGGAATTCATACATGTCTCCTGATTGCCATAAAATACATGAAATAAACAATGTCCCCAGGCAAAACTTTATTCATGCATTTTAATTTAAAATGAAGATCTCAATTCACAATAAAAAAAAAACAAACAAAAAAAAACCACAAAAGATTCTCACATGTGAAGTCTTCCTATGCAGAAACTGAGCCATTTAGGGGAAATAACTTTAAAGTATCTATTTTGAAGAATGGTCCATACATGACCCATGTTTTTAATAGCTTTTGAAATGTATAAAAATGTATTATTGGTAAAGGAAATGTGATTTTTGTAAAAAATAGAGAACGCAAAGAAATACAATCGTATCATATATGATTAGATGATTGAGATAGTTTTGATTTGGTCTCAAACTAAGTCCCAGCTGAGTGTTGCTAATAACTGGACTGCTGTAAAAACATTACAAAGATTTAATGTCACAACTGGTTTTTCTGAGGCCTAATTTGATATCTTTTTGTTCTGTGATTACAGTGTAATTATGCGCTCTAAACACGGTGAGAGAACGGGAAAATGTACTGTGAGTAAATGGAGATAGTTTGAAGCATTGTACAAAACAATGGGGGCTCCAAAGACCTGGTATTAACAATAATGGGTGTTAAATCTGTAATGCACAAACAGTTCAAGCAGGTTTAGTGGATGAGTTTATGTACAGGAGCATGAAAATATATATTTTTTTTTTCAGAAACATTTTTCGGGGGCGTTTGCTCAGCACATAAACAGTTTGAATGGACCACAATTGTGTGAAAAAATAGGCCCATGACAAAATACCTATATATTCAATGAAATACCCATACAGAAATTCCCATACTCTCACTGAACAAAGTGCACCCTTAATGCGTAATGCAAATTAAATTAACCGTTTGCCTGATTTATTGAAATGTAAGTTGCTCTTTTGGATTTATTTCAAAACCCTATATTTATATCAATAATAATAATAAGAAGAAGAAGAAGAAGAAGAGGAAGAAGAAGAAGAAATATAGCTGAAGTTTCTAGCAGCAAATACAGCAGGTCACTGCTGGAGAGCCAGGGCCTTCCATTAATCTTCAGTTCTTGTTCAAGCTTTCTTACTCCTTTTACCAATATTACGTTTGATTTTATAAAAGAAGTTCGGAGTGAAAAGAGGGGGAGAAGAGAGCATGAGAGGATAATAATAGAGAGTGGCAGAGTGGAAGAAAGGAGAAAAAGCGCAAGGAATAAAAGGGAAATAGGAGGAGAGGAGAATAAGATAAAGACAAATTGCGTGAGGATGGGAAGAAGTCGGAATGGAGTGTTGAGGATATATATACAGTGTATATATATATATATATATATGTATAAATATATACGTGGACATTTTATGTAGGAAATATGTATATATTTAAGCTGTTTGTAGTTTTAGTAAAAATGTATTTCATTATAAGAACCAAAGTCGGAAGCTATTAATGTTTCTCTTGTAAATTGATGCACCTTCTGTGGCTTTTCTGTGGCTTTTCTGAAACTGCGTTGGCAATTGCATTGGTAAAATCTTCCAATCCTCCAAAATCCTGATTTGTATCAGCCTGGATTGCTGTGCTACGGGTGACTTGGAGAAAAGTTCTAAACTTCGATCTGGGATGAAGACATCGACGAGCCCGGCAGCAGAAGGGGTACCGCAAATTGCAATGCGCCCCATTGGATTCAACAGGATTCAAGAGATCTATATTTCGTCTAAGATAAATTAAGAATAGGCTTCAATGTAACCCAAAGAAAATAGCAACATGCCTTGTTTTCCATGTAATGATGGTTTAAAAAAAAAAACCTAACCCTGGCAAAATAAGTACTTTTATTTCTTTATACAAACTATGATTTTTGAGCATTTTCTCCAGCTTCACTAGATTTCCTGGTTTTCTAACATGAACCAGATTTATTGGGATAAAAAAACATTCGATTGGATTAAGGTCTGGAGGCTGCAATGGTCTGTCAAGAGCATTGATTTGTGTTCACTTACCCAATCCTTTGTTCATTTAACCAATCGATTTGTTCAAAATCAGCCTGAAAACTTTAGATGAATTCACAAAAGAGTGTGTGCGCAACTGCTGTCTGTGCCGAGTGTTTTAATGAGCTCCTTTTAGGTCTCCAAAGAAACTGGGATGCCAGCTCTCAGGATTCCTCTCATGCATGCCACAACACTACCTGCTTCCATTATTAAAGGGAAATTCAATTATTAAGTTGCTCAACTGACACTGTGGGCTCACAATCCAACAGTTTATACATTTATACAGTTGGATATTTACATTTCTGGCTGAGTGACTCACTTCGACAGTAGCTCTCCTCCTGGATTTGGAGAACCTTCTGGGAAGTAGCTTGTCCCTAACTCAGCAGAGTGATAATATTTTTTTTCCTTCCACCCCACTTTCAAGCTTCACCCCTTTTGGTCCTCACTCCACTGGTTCCCAGTTTCTGCCCACATACGCTTCAATGAGCCTTGTTGCTATTTACTGTTTCTTGCTTTTTTAATCTCCAGCTCACTTTTCCCCCCTTACATACCCACAGGCTGCCAAATGACTGAACCCCTTTCAGAGGACCAGAAAGAATGGCCTGGGAATTCTCCACTCCTGCTCCACCAGCTGCGGTAAGGAGCTCCTCACCTATCCTGTGACCATATCACTGCTCTTCTCCAAGCCTTAACCGGCTCCGACGCGATTTTTATTTTGTAGTTTTGAGGCCCTGTAGTGCATGACCTTGACTGCTGCGATTGTGTTCAACTGGACATTTATTTGGAGTTTACTGAGCATTCAAGCATACATGTTCTGGCTCTGTTTGGCTTTTATTGTTAAGAGTGCCTTTTGCTGGTAAATAATTTTTTTACTTTGAAAAAAAAGAATAAATAAAATATGAATAGACCCTGTGTACTTTTGCTTTTTACGCTTCAACAAAGTAAGAAGCCCTGGATGTGGCTGTCAGCAGCTTTCTTAATCATCGTGCCATGAACTATTAAACAGTGAAGTATTCTCAGCATTTAAAACAATTAAGGCTCCCCGGCATCGGGTCCGTGCCGGCATTGGCTGGATTTCATTTTCATTTAAACCCAAATGGACCTGGTGACATTCCACCGTCATTTAACAGATACCCATTAGGCACTTCTAAATATATCTCATAACATCCATCATGTGCAGTTTGAAGGGTAAAATAAGACCTGCTGCTATTGAAAAAACAGAAATTAGCTCAAATGAGCTGACTTCCCAGTCAAATGCTGAAATTTACTATTGAAGTCGAACGAGGATGTAACAGTATCGTCTGTGACTAAAGATCGCCTGCCCTGAAAGCGGTCGTGCTTCCTTGCACCTCGCTTAAAGTTCTCTCATCTTAATACACGTGAATTATACCGAAAATGTCAAGCTGGCAATCGGAGAAACGTTGAACTCAGTCTTGACATTTAACGTGGGTCTTGTAAATGACCGTGGACTGATTTTTTTCATGAGCCGCAGAACCACATTAGCAACCAGGCTCAGTATTCAGTCAGGCGGTATTATAGCGTCAGAGATAATGAAGAAATTCAGCCAGCTATTAACTTAGGCAAAAGGATTTCACGACCTGTGGATGCTATTAGTGAACTGCTGTTTTCCTTTCTGGTGAGCAAATACCATTATTGAGGGTGATAGGCCCTGTACCCTGTGTTCTGTTATGAAACAGTTTTGATAAGAGTAGTGTGTGCCTCCCCGAAACTCATTCAGAAAGTAATTTAACCTGATATCAGCTCCTAGGACTGCAATATTCCTCACATGTAAGTGTTCCTTGGGTTAGCGTCTGATTGGCAACCAGGCAGCTGCCCCATGCATATGTAAACATGAACACAACGGGATGCGAATGCACAGATACGCTTCTTGCGGTTTGCCTCATTGAGGTTGACTGTGCTGTGATGAGCAGGTGCAGTCCCATTATCTTGACACCTGGCTGCCCTGTTGAACTCGGGCACTTCTACTCCATGTTCTACCCCACTCAGCACGATGGCCAGCTGTCCCCGTACATTTAAGACATTGCGGTAAAATAAAGCGGTGAGCACACAATTTTACAGCATCGAAGCCATACCGTGGTTTTACACCGCGGCAAAGCTGCCTGATGAACGTGAAATTATCACAGTTTTTAATTGGATTACTCGATTGCAGCTTTTAGACAGCTGGATTCAGCCACTGAAGAAAAAGCAGTACTCTGTGAACCAGCCGTACTCTGTGTTTGGTGTTGACCCCGGATATGAGCTGATAAGGCAATCATAACATTACAAATGCACGCGTGATTCACATGGGAGACGAAGCAGATCATTCTTAAAACACAGCAGAGATGCCGTTGCTTTTCATATCAGGGGAATTCTGCTTCAACTTTTTATATGGTTTTTGGTCAAGCTTCGACTGTAGATCGACTTAATGCATAATATGAAACTCCTACGACAGTTTGAGCTAAATGGACAGGCATTCTGGCACATCAGTTTCAGCAACCAATTTTGAGTAACATGGTTTGTCAAAAGGATGACAGCAATTATCCACTAACCTCCCCACGCTCTCGCCAACACAACAGAACAGCTTTCACGCTGGCATTCCATGTGCTGGGTCCATGCTCCTCTGCTTAAAGCTGGGAGGCATGACGTGTGGGTTCACGGTCATGTTCACTTTGCCCTGTGCTGAGTTCTGGAGACATTCTGGTTTTGTCATGCAGTTTACGGTTAAACCAACAGGGACGGTGTGGAGGTTATTATGACAGTCATAAAAAAAAGTTTTTTATGTTTTGTAACCACTAGTTTTGCAAGTTAATTTGTACAGTTTAAATCCGCAGACCCGTTTTTACTCTGATAGTATAGAGAACAAGAACAAGACACAAAGCAGTTTCCCATTCAGTTCCCTCGACTCCCTAGAGTTCACTGACAGATCCTGATGAAACTGAACTGACAGAACGGCACAGAAGAAAAGTGAATAAAAAACGCTCTGACTTTCTTTACACTTGTTAACTAACTTCCATGTCTGATTGTTCAACAACGAACAATCTGAATTCTTACTGCACTTGTATAATAATTCTCTTGCTTTTGGTGGGGACATTTTTCTTTTGGTTGCATTCTACCAAGGGAACTGGTTTAAATTCAGCTCTAAATGGCCAGTCATGTTGGCATTATTTTTTGCAGACCCCCACTTGTTAATATTTTATGGACAATTTTGAGCCATGCAGATAATCATTAGCCTTATTTATCCTCCAGGGGTATAGCAGGTGACTACTCTGTAGGATGCTCTGTAAATATATTAATAAAAATAAAGGTTTAATCTTTAAAATGAAAAATGGCATTAATTACAAGGTGTAACTGAAGCAAATGAATCAACTGAAACAATTCTGGAGGCGTGAAAAAGCAATAATGTGAACATAATCTGATCAACAAATTCTCAGCCGCACCTCATTGTTAAGTGCTATTAAAAAGCCTGTGCTCTTGCACACACACGGTTTCTAAATTTGGTGGCAGGTGTTGGCCTGCAATCGTGGACGGATAAACAAAGGAGTCAGCACTGCTAGGACCAGGTGTTCTCCGAAGAGCCCCGCCCCCATCAGGACCAGCCGTGTAAGAATTAAACCAGATAAAACTGTGGAAACTTGATGAGAGAGTGGTCCGTAGGGGGCCAAAGTCAGCTGAGCAAGCATATGGGTAATTATGACCCATCAATACCTCCCTAAATTTCTCTGGTGCCTGATAATTGAGATGCAACTATCTATCTGTGTGAATCTGGGTTCGCTCGTGTTTTCCAGCTGTTTGCTCAAAATAAAAAAAATAAAAAGGTCGCCCAGTACCCAGGGATCAACGATCTGTTATTGCTTTACGCTCCAGCTGTTCCTCCTCTGCGAGCACGGCACCGCTGCTCGCGTAATATAATGGGCTGTACACGTGCTCCTGATAATTGGCCGAGATGCATATTAGATTAATGCTGCTCCGTTGCACCCAATCTGCGTATGACAACAAGTGATCCCATATAAATCCCGGTGGTCTTGACTCTTTGCCAGACTTCATGAGAGTACTTTGCCGGCTGCCGCAGAAACACATTTGTTAATTTAGTTTGGCCCTAGGTGGGGATGACCTAAGGCTCCCAAAGCCTTGTCAAAGGCAATCAGCAAATCACCTGCAAAATACAAAGTGGTTCCTCCCCATGTGTTGGGGTTTATTCTCTCTCATTACCACTGGCACTGCCACTGCAACGCACACCCTCATATGTCGTCAAGCATGCTGATCCTGGCGATAATTGCCACCTGGAATCAAGGCCTTGACATTTGAACTGGCCTTTATTGTAAGCACCTGTAGCGACATCATGCAGTCATACACCCGGCCGTATCCCTTTGCTTTGAACAGAGACTGCATTGGCCTCTCCACTGCCGACTCCTGCCCTTTGACCCATGCCGAGATATTGACAGATATCGGCTGGCGGCTGACTTGAGAGGGATCAAGAGATTATCTGGCAGGGTAATTAACCACGGAAGAGGCAGAAGCTGGAACATAACAAGGTGGGCAAGTCTTCTGTGTTAAAATCCTTCCTTTCAAACCACTAGTCTCGTTCATATTTTCTTTACTGCATTACCTCCAGCAGGCCTAAATCTCGGTGTTAAAGAGGCAAGGTTCTATTCCCTTCATGAAAGGTTACAATGCGTTGCCCCAGAGTCACCAGATGTGCGCCTTAAATAAAGGTTTAATTACTGTTGCTGCTCCAAATGCAGAGAGGCATTTGCATACTGACTTTGGTGCATCGTTTTAAAGAATTTCTTTCACCCACACCAGATGTGCTACGATCCCTCGGGCATTGCAATTCGATATAAGCCTTTGTTTTTTGTTGGTTTTTTTCTCTCTCAAAACGATCTGCCTTCACCAACGTCCTTAACAGCACTCTTCCACCCAAATTCCACTGTAACCGTCGTAATACTGCAATATTAATTCGGAGGCATACATTCTGAGACTATTCTCTTTCAGAGAGAATGAAATTCAATTGTTTCAAGCCAACCGGAAAGTTCTAATTGTACTACGACATGTAATGACCTTTGTGTTAATAATTCATTAGGTAATAATTCATAGTTTTGTTTTTACTCCAATTACATTTTTCAGTACATTACTACAGCAGCATTTTGACAAAAAAAATGATAATTTCAGGTCACATAATATTAGTTTTTTTCCCAGTGTCTTCATAATAAGAGCTTCATAATCATATACCATATATCATATACCTCGGCATCATACGAAAATATCCAATAAATAACCAAGCAATCTTCTTTAAAAAGCTGTAAATACGTACGGTACATTTTAAGTGCATTTTAAATGTAAGCCATCGCTTTCTTACTGGCACCAGATACTAAAGCACAGCAGAAAACATGTGACCACTTTCTCATGTATCAATCCCACGGCTTTGTTTGTTGTCCTTTTGTCATGTCTTGACATGTTTGACAACTCAAAAGAAGGAAGAGTGACGACAGAGCGTGGAAGGCAGCGACTGCTCAGCCCGCCTGTCATGCATGGAGGAGAGGAGCTCCTCTGTTTCTGCTCCTCTGTTTCTGCTCCTCCCTCTGTGCGGGGGTCCGCAGGCATCACGGGTCTCCAACTGTCACGCATGGAGGAGAGGAGCTCCTCTGTTTCTGCTCCTCTGTTTCTGCTCCTCCCTCTGCGTGGGGGTCCACAGGCATCGCGGGTCTCCAACTGTTACGCATGGAGGAGAGGAGCTCCTCTGTTTCTGCTCCTCCTTCTGCGTGAGGGTCCACAGGCATCGCGGGTCTCCAACTGTCACGCATGGAGGAGAGGAGCTCCTCTGTTTATGCTCCTCCCTCTGCGCGGGGGTCCACAGGCATCGCGGGTCTCCAACTGTCACGCATGGAGGAGAGGAGCTCCTCTGTTTCTGCTCCTCCCTCGGCGCGGGGGTCCGCAGGCATCGCGGGTCTCCACCTCACATGGATGGAGAGAGCTGACTATGGGCATGGTGTGGGAGGCCGTGGCCCAAAGCCGACTTGGCAGCCGTGAGTGTGAGTGCAAGGACTGCCTTTCACACGTGATAATGGGCTGAGACAGATATAAAGCATCGAGGTGATGGGGGAGGCAAGCTGGTTCAATGGGGTCACCTGACACCCAATAAACTCAGCACTTAGCAATAGGGAATGCATTATCTTTGCCGGCCAGCTCCAGATGCCCTGAAAGAGTGCAATGAGATTAGTTTGCCTTTTAACCCAAGGTCTGTTAAGGTATTTCTTTTCAGATAACATCTGGGCAATGACCGCTACAAGATGTTTTTACATATCTATTTAAATAAATTAATAAATTAATCTGGTAATCTAAGTAACACCCAATCCAGACATATTTTCACGATCATCTGAGTGATTAATTATTTAATTTACAGTTTTTTTTCTACTGTTAAATGAAGCAATCTCTCCATATTTTTGGACATTTCAGATGCATGAATAGAAACTGCAGCATGGTTTGCAAATTACACTAAACTGTGATCTAAGTCACTGTAGAAGTAAATAACCATGCCTCTCTCAGTGCCCACCTGTCTTTATTCGCCAGAATAATGTATTTGTAAACTAGTTCTGATTCTTTTACTACAGACAAATTCCAACACTACTCACTATCAATGCCAGTGCTGATATATGAGAAAATTCTAAACCTTAACACTTAATCGCAGCAGTTGAAAGGATAGACAATAGAGGAGAGACTCCATTCAGTTGCCTGTTCAAGGTAGACGGTAGCCAAATTCAAAAGTTAAAAAATTCTAAAATACATATGAGATGTTACTTAATTAGAAACGTTGGACCTCCATAAGAGATTTTAAAGAAAAAAAAATATTATAGACCCCTTTGATACTACAATCCTGATTTGCTGCAGAATTGCTTCATACACTTACACAATTATATACTCGCTTTCCATTATATTTAATTTCTATCAGACATAAATATACCCGCTTTACAAATTATTTCAGACTTCTGGTGTTGTTCTGCAAATGACAGATTAGTCACTGAACATGTTTTTTATTTCAGTGGGAGATAATATGCTGTCATTGTGGGATTTTCTTCTTCGTGACGCACAGTGACGGATAGCCAGCAGGGGCTTCACAATTGAATGGTAAGTAGTAGTAATTAACCTGTGACAAAATGGGACTGATGGAACACTTCATTACATAGACAAGTCTTCATATAATCCTTAATCCAAGGCAGTAATGTCAAAATGCATGGTTAAATTCATTGCAAGGTGATTTATTAGAGAGCTGTGTCTTTTTATAGAGATCCTAACATAAACATGAGCATATTTCATGGTTAGTAAAAAAAGGAACATTTTTTTACTGTAGAAAATAGACCCTAATTATTATAAAAATTATATTTATATATTTGTATATGAAATAAATAATGATCCACAGTTTCTACAATCAGTTCACCATTGATTATTTGGCAATTAACATCAATTTCATTTTTAAACAAATTTCCCCTAATATGTACATATAGACACACACACACACACACACACTTTCTCCATCTCGAGAATTAGATTTATTTTAACATACATTTCAACCTAGAGTGAACCCATAAAATATAACTAGTAATACTGACATTAACCTCCTTTAATTAGCTTTTCAATCAATTAAATTCTTTAATTTGATTCAAAAGATGAAAATGTCATTGCTTTTTAAAAAAAACACTGTGTACTAATGTTGAGACGTATCTTTGGATGAGATGTATTTTGGGTTGAGGCTAAGGCTTCATAATTACTTTATCTTCTCTAAAAAAATGGTAAAATTGTAACCTAATCATACACCATTTCATGTTGTTAGCGGCCTTCATTAAACCATGAAATCAGAAAACCAATTTGAGAGAATGTGCTTCAACAAGGGGTTCACAGACCCAGATTAGTATAAATCTATGACCAATTAAACAGTTACCAATTGGTAAAGAACTGGGTTCAGTATAGGAACTAAATAATGCAATGAAATTGAACTACATGGAAACTGGTCATAATAATTATATGTATTTACCAACATTTTACCAACAATTACTATATTTTAAATACAGTGCCTTGCAATTCAGTATTTTCAGCCCTGATCAATTCTCTCAATGTTATCAAATTATAAATGATACACAAAATTTTTGTTCTGTTTGATATTGATTTTTAAAACACTTAAACTCAAAATTATTGTTATTAATTTTGTTATAATTGTGAATTATTGAATGTTGGGAAATATCTGTATGTAAAATGTAAACTGAAATATGGTGCTTGCATAAGCATCCAGTTTGCACAGATAAAATAAATTGTCTAAACCATGACACAATTCGCTTCCACCTGAGAACCATTAAAGTCGCTGTCACATTTTCTGCATGAAAACCTCCACTGCTGAAGGATCATTGGCTGGGCTGCGAGCCGGAAGGAGATGAGACTAAAGGCCATGCTATAGAAGTTACAGAAGTGACACCAATGCATGGATTAGGAAAAGGGAATGAAATGAAGTGTTTGGTTATCTCAGCGAGCACAGTTGGATCAATAATCAAGAAGTGGAAGCTGCCTGGGTGGTGTGTTTCAGCCAAAACTCTGCTCAAAACAAAAGCGAGGCCAACAATCACTTTGAAGGAGCTACAGAGTTCAGTGGCTGGGAGTGGAGTAATGGTGAACCAGTCAACCGTATCAAGAGCTCTGTGTAACGCTGGCCTGAATGGGAGGGTGACAAGAAAGCAGTCAAAATGTACCACCTGTAAGCACGTTTAGGGTTTGCAATAAGGAATGACATCGACCCAGCTGTGATATGGGGATGCTTCTCATCAGCAGGGACTGGGAATCTTGTTGGTGGCTTAGGCTAAAGTGGCTGAAGGCTAAAGAGGTGGATGTCCTACTGAAGCCCAGTTAAAGTCCTGTTAATCTGTGGGACTTTTGAAAATTGCTAATTGGAATATTGTGGAATACTCTGGTCCAAAAAGTGTCATCTAACCCACCTGGAGCAAATCTACCATGAAGAATGGATCAAAATCGCTCTGACACTCTTTGCAAAGCTGCTACATGCTTTCCCCAAAAGAAACACTGAAAGGTGGCTCTGCCAAATATTAATGTCTGGGGGTTGAACAAGCAACAATGCAAGCAACTTTTTTTTCCATAAAAAATATTTCCCAACATAAAACCAATGCACTTTATAGTAATTTATTTTGAGATGTTGTAAAATAAAATTTAAAACAATATAAAAATATATATGAGGGAATTGGTCAGAAGTCAGGTTGAGATTGCACAGCATCCTTTTTGCATTCTACACTAGTCTACACTAACAGTATAATAGGTCATTCCAGAGCGAACGATGTTCTGTAAAAGAGCCACCTTGTTCTGTTTCTCCTGGATCGCTGGTCAGCAGTTGACACTCTGTGTCTCTGTGAGTCATGAGTCCATAACCCCATATAGCCCTTTGTCGACTTCCCAGGTCACAATAAAGCCTGGCGTCACCCACAACTAAAAGGTCTCTTTCTGGGTTAATGCAAAAATAGTCAGGACCTGCAGGTTGTTCCCCTTCAATAGCAATCGACAGAGGTAAAGCTGACCTATTTTCACAGCCTGTGTCTATCCTGACATCTCTTGACTGGGCTACTGAAGCTCTCTGCAGGCTACCCTACCTACATGAGAGAGCTGTTCCAACTGGCACAGATTCAATTGTAATAATTTTCCAAAAATACAAGAGTGTGGAAACACGCAGTTTGCATACAGTGCACCATCAGATCTGACACCCAAGCATGCCAGTGTTGGTGTAGGAGCGATCCATTTTCGTGACCCGGGGGTACCTAATAATAAACTGGCCACCCAGTGTAGACAATTATCTGTGTTCAGCGTATTCTATTCACGCTATTACTTTATCACCGTATGGGTTGATTTGCAAATGCACTTGACATCATGGTAAGAGTTATCCCTAACCATCAATGCTACATACAGCAGCTAATCAGGTCACTGCAAATATTTTTTGATTCAGATGTGCACGTCGTTTACAGTGCATCAAAACTGTCGGCTGGCATGTCTGGGGGAGATAAGAGTTGGTTTAATTCTCACCCCAAGGCACTAGGCCACTTGCATTTTTATTATTCCTCGACTATGAAACACCATTGCCCTCCTTTCAGATGTAAGTCGAAGAGGAAGCCCCAAAGCTCCTCACACACAATTCTGATGAGGTCCTGAGGGGATGCAGACAGAGGCCAGGCTTCCCTCTCACCTCTCAACCCCTGATGTCAGCTTTAATTATCAAAGCGTTCGGACTGGAGCACAAATCGAGCTGGCAAGCAGTTCATCGACTCAAGCGCAGGTGCTGGGAGAAAAGGGACCCAGTAATTCCTGCAAGGACAGATGACGTACCGAGACGCGCACATGGGGAAAACCCTCGGTACTAAAGTGACACGGAATCAATTATCCATTGGTTCCGGCGAGAGAACAACCGTTCTGCAGAGTGATGCAGATTCTTGTCTTAAAGGGTCTTGTGTCACGCAATGCGCAGAACACACATACAATGGGGAGAACAAGTATTTGATACACTGCCGATTTTGCAGGTTTTCCCACTTACAAAGCATGTAGAGGTCTGCAATTTTTATCATAGGTACACTTCAACTGTGAGAGACGGAATCTAAAACAAAAATACAGAAAATCACATTGTGTGATTTTAAAATAATGAATTTGCATTTTATTGCATGGCCTATGGCTTATGAGACTGACACAGAAGTCCTGTGCATTTTTTTTTCTTGAAACATCTTTAGTGGGGAAAAAATGTCATTAACATTTCCTCACATAATACGCTAACACAGGATGTGCATGGATTAAGACATCGCAGCCTGAGCACCACAGCCTGCATATACATGCCTACCATGCTAAATGACAGGATACGTTCAATAATCAATATAATTGCAGAGCGGATTGCCACTCTGAGTTGCTAAATGGCTAAGTCAGAGGTTAATATTTTGCATTCATTTTTTTGTCCCAGTACAATTAATGCGGCTAAATATGTCCTGTAGCGTTTTTGGAAACATCCCTGATATCCCATTCCCGGAGTGGTTGGTGGGAAGTAGTCAGGCACGTTCTTGCTCTTTAATAAGCTGAGAAAACTGCTCTCGGGCCTGTGCAGGAGTTGATTGATGAATGTCTTTTAGCATGGCATGGATCCCTCCACCAGGTCTACAAGCATCAATGAGAGAAAATCCATGCAATATTCCATAAGGAGCGCTATTTCTGAGACGCAATTTTCTTTTTCTGTTCTGAAAAGTTACGCTGAGATTGTGTTGAATACTTACCACTTAATGGAAATGGAAACAAAACGAATGATAGCCTGTCTTAACTGTCAGGTGTGTTGAAGACTTGTTAATAAAACATAAAACATCCAGTTGTTATTACCAATGAGCTACAATGGCACAATGTGATGTGATTAAATGTAATGACTTACAACGACATGTTTTAGCATAACACTAATACATTTAAAACAGTAGTGTTTGAGAAAAAAAAAATACTATGAACCTGTTCAATTGCAAAGATCAATGGGATGCAAATGATGTCATAGCTTTCATGTTAATGTTTTGGGGATTTGTGCGAAACCAGTGGAAGGCTGCCATGCCAACCCCACTCATGAGCTTCTAGACCCCCCCCCCCCACTCTGGAGACTCACCCGTCCAAAAATAACCCCTTTCCGCATCTACAGCTTCACAGAAAGTCCCTCAATCCAAAAGAAACAACCCTAGCAGTGCCAAACATTCAATTCACATTCACACGGAAAAACTAACTCTCCACATAGCAAATCCCATGAATGCTAAAAAGGCACACGCTCTCTGATTTTGTGACTGTCATTCAGTGTTGACATGAAAAACAGCTTAGCATTAGGACGGCTGCCTCTCTTTTGTCTGTAACAAGATTTCCAGCCACGCTGACTGATATTCTATTATCCAGTCTGCTGTAGTACTTTTAAGTATCTAAGAAAAAAGAAAATACTGAAATTATGATTTTCAAGCCGTGCTTTATTCTTTAATAGTTACAATAATACTTGTTTTAATGTTTTCTTTAATGTTCTTTAATGTTGGCTTGTAAGGGTGCATATACTCCTCGCTCAGTCTAAGATATATCCCACTGACTGCTGTATAAATTTAATTTCATATGAATTATATGCTTGTATGTATAGTTCACTCAAAATGTATTCACACGCTGGTCTTAACACAACTCAGAAATGAGTGCCATACTTTGATTTATGGGCAGTGGTGAAGTATTTAAAAGGCATTTCTTTTGAATCATGTGTTTGGTTACATTAAACAAAGTGCGGGCGGTTCCCACGGGATCCTTCGCCCTTAAAATACAAACCCAGACTCTGGAACCTTTCCTTTTGGCACCTTAACACACTTTTTAATTACAAAAATAAAAGATTCCTCACTCGTCATACACACTTTTGCCATCCATTTTTGTTTTTGTTTTTTTGACTGCATCACCCTCAGTCAGAATCCCCTCGTACAGCCCTGAGGAAACTGGCTGCTCCTCTTTATATCCCTGCACCTGGCCCTAATTTACTGTATGGATCAGGTGCAGGAGATAACTCCCCTATTACCCAATTAACAGACACATTCTCAGATGGATATGGCCCAGCCCCCTTCACCCAATGATCACAATACGCATGAATAAATAGGGCGGACACTGTTTATCAATAGATTAAAAATGCAGCCATTTTTGACAAAAAAAGAAAAGCACTGTTTGACAGCAGGATCTGGCCTTTGTTAAAATTGTTCAATATAAAAAAAAATTGTTTAGTTAGAGGAAGTGAAATGTCACAATGGAAGTAGTATGTCAATCCACCGATTCAAATGACAAAGACCTGTGGTCTAATTTAGGTATCCTCAAGACCTTTAACTGAGCGTACATAACTGATAACCGTGTAAAAAAAACATATAGGCAGACACACATACAAAAAAAAATCTGTGGTAAAAGTGTCAGTCTTCCTTTAAAAGAGAATGCTATGGGTGGTGAGGCAGTGTTTGATTTTGGCTAGTAGCTGAGATGGGGCATCGCGATATAGTGGGGTCATCAGCTTCCTTTGTGAACCGCTGACGAGCCCAAATCATTGTGCTTTCTGACTGGCAGTTAATGCCTCAAAATGGTCGGTTGAAGTTCCGTTCTGATTGATAATGTATTTCAAAACACAAACTCAAAATCAATCTTGTGAATTGACATTGGTTTTATGTTTATAAATTAAAAAAACAACTATGGTGCTTTGAGTTTTTGAGGGACTGCCTGTTCTTGGCAGTGACTGGGTGGTGCGAGACAGCTTCCACTTCCTGATTATTGATCCAAATGTGCAACACATGGACATTGTACCATTTTCCCAATGACACCTTACAATAATTGATTTTGAGTTTTTTATACACAAAAAAAAAGTGTATTGAAAAGAATAAGGGTCTCCAGGCACAAACACGCAGCAAGGGAGTGATACAAAAAGCATCACAAAGTTTACTTTTTAATCAGATATTTCTAACAAAAACGGTTCGGTCTAAATGGAGAGTAAACATCTGCTAACACTGTGAATGGCAACAAAAGAAATCAGTGTGCAAAGGCTTTCAAACAGTCAAAAGCAGCTCAGTGCAGAAAATTCTTAATTGTCTCTCTGCCTGCTCGGTTGGCCAGGCTGCCTTTTATGCATCGATTGCCTACAGCTGGCTAAGGAGGGAAGTGGAGCCAGGTGTGTGTGGGGGCAATCAGAGGTGTGTCTGGTGCTTCAGCCCAGGCAGGTAAGTTGCCCTGGGCCGCTGTCAATGGGGTTGCAGCCCAGGCATGTGAGTGGCCCTGGGTCGCTGTCCGTGGTGCTGCAGCCCAG
>JAOVYW010000074.1:3919659-3930985 GCA_025775045.1 Hiodon tergisus | reverse complement strand
AGAGACAAGGAGGTAACCACAATGGTTTCTCTGAGAGACAACCGTGACAGGAGGGTAAAAGCTTGGACCAATAGGGCACAGTTAAACATTGTGATGATGCTGTGGCCAACTCGGGCGGGTGTGTTTGAATTGTACAAAAGCTGGTTTGCCGAGATTGTTCATTGGGTTGTTCCGCGGACACCACGGCTTTTGTTGTATTTACATAATTAAAGTCTTAATTTCCTGAAGAACCAAGTCTCCGTCTCCTAACTACAGTTTTTACGGAAAAGATTAAAATCATTGTCTGTCGAATTGGGAACCACGACACCAGCCCTGCAGGCGCCCGGGACAGGTTTACTAGGGTTGAGCCAAGAGGAACCCTACCGATTTAACCAACCCCAGTCCAGACGGAGGTCTGCCAATTTTTCACCAACTCTAGGCTCTCCAGGTCACAATAAACTTATGACATGAGCTGAATTTGAACTCATAGGGCTCAGGCGAGTGCCTTTACCAATTGAGCCCCTCGGGGAACCAGAAACTTTTAATCGACTGGCAGACAGACACACAGATAATCTTACAGTGAGGGGTGGCTCGGTGCTAGCATCAGACTCAGAAATGGCTTCCGCTTCAGGGATGGGGGTCTGAACCTCATCAACGGGAAAGGGGAACTCAGCCTCAGATTCCCTATCATTATTCTTTTCTGAAAATCCATGAAAGTAAATGATTTAAAACAACATACATTCAAATGACTTTACAAGAAAATGTTGTAACGCAATTATTGTTTAACATCTGTAACCATCTTTCTTAGTTCTTGTAAAGAATATGTAGCACTTGCATTATAATGCCTTAAATTTAAACAATTTTGGGTATTGTGCATGAATAACTACTAGCACATACTTTACACCTCTGCAGAAATATATAATTGTAAATGGGTGACTTTGTAAACAGAGTGATTGTGGATTGATGCTGTGTCCTATACTCACTGTCTGTCTCCGAGACAGGCATTTCGCTCTTAACTTTGGATCTAGACATGCTGTCTGTATAGTCCTCCTCATGTATATTCTCTGCCTTTGCAATATTTGCTCTTTCTGTAGAGAAAACCACAAACACACAAAATGAGTGTTTAAAAAAACAAAAAAACATAGGCACTGTGTACTTTCTGAACAATAGTTAAAATATTATACTTAAAAAAAAAAGAGTGCTCATTTAAATAATTACAAATCAGGCATCAGGACAGAAAATTGTATGGAAAAAAAAGACCATTAGATATTTATTTGTGCTTGAAGTGTTTTCCAATGCAATCTCATTATTTACTTTCAGCTGTTTTAGCGTTCCATCTTAAAAGGTTAAAGAGTTTTAAGTTTACTTATACCTTAAGTAACACAGGTTAACTTAAGTAAACCTTATTCATTCAAACTGCTGGACAAAATACTACTACTACTGCTGCTGCTGCTGTTGCTGCTGCTGCTGCTGCTAATAACAACAACAACGACAACAACAATAATAATAATAATAACTGCATTTACCCTGTAAATCAGTTAAATCTAATTTTGAGATTTTCTCAAAAACCTAAATAAAAATAATAATCAATCGTCACCTACCAATCTGGATTTCCACTTCAACCTCTTTCTCCCTTATTGTTTTGAAGAAGAGCAAAGCAGAAGCCGACTCCTCCACAGTGACATGGTTCAAAAAACCAAGTATCTTCTGCTCTTCTGCCCCATCGCCTCGATTTAGTAATTCGTTAAAACAATCGGGATCCGTCAGATAAAAAGCGGCACATACACGGTTTCTTATCCATTCCATGCGTGGGTCGGCAAGTGACATTTTCTGATTTTTCATAACAAATACGTACATTCAGAAAATAAAACCAATCGAACCCATCTAATTTTCGCTACTTGTCTGCAAACTTTAACGGTTGCTAAGGCGCCGCAGTGGGGGAGACTCGACCAATGAGAAGCGCATTTTCTGTTTTGTTAGTGGAACATGACAGACACGCTGAGGGATAACAGAGCAGGAGGTTTTCCATACAAATCGCCCTGTCTTAAGATACGGAACAAAACGCGGTTGGCAACCGTACTTCCTCGTACTTCTATGATCTCGCTTCCTGGTTATAGATATTTACCGTCTCCCGGTTTGCAGCTGTTGTGTCAGATAGGACGCAAGACTCGTATACTTATAAACGTCGATGTTCATTAGGTGTCAGAACAAATGACGAAACAAACATAATAATAAAAAACAGTGGTTTATCTTTATTTTTTAAGAAAAAAAAACAATGTACTAACAGGAATGAACATTGGGTAAAAGCATTGAGCACTTGGTAACAGGAATGTGTGTGTGCTTGCTTGCATGTGTTTGTTTTTCTGTGTTTTCTGTGTTGAAGGGATGCGTTATGTGCTTCTTCACAGTGAATGAGGTAGAGAGAGAAGGGGGGAGGGAGATGGAAGGAGAGACAGATAGAGAGAGGGTGGCAGATCCTCCAGCAGATTTTCTTGAATGGTCTGGAACTCTTTTTTTAAATGTGATTTTTGATGTTTTGCCATTGGGGTCATTCTTGTGCTACTTATCCACTACTACCCTCTGGAGATAAGTCACCTCAGACTCTGCATTGTACTGGCTAGAGACTGGGGAAGAGAAGTCCTTGCACTCAGAACATTCTCCGTACATGCAATTTATATTATCTGTGCCACATATGATGGCTTTCATAAGGTCATTCAGATTGACCGTGCTGATCACTTTCAAGTGGTGCAACTTCTGCAGATTTTCATGCGTTTTGCACATGCACGTGTCCCGATCATGAGTCGGATGAACAACCCAAAAAGGTTGGAGCAAACAGAAAAGTGAGTAAGAAATTGAGCTTTCTTCTTCAGCCAACTAACTTATGATGCAAATTTTTCATGGTATCCAAAAGGAACCGTTTTTGCTTTTTGTTTTTCTTCCGGGTGAAGGTCTGCCTCTTCCCAGTTGTGATGCGACTCACATCGTCCCTTGAGAAAAAAGCTCTCACTCTGCTTATCAAACTATCCACAACCCTCTTGTTCCGCTTCTGTTGGTAGGTGTAGTTAACCTTCCCACTACTCTCATTCTTCCATCTTTTCTTTCTGAAAAGCCCAATGCATTTTGAGCAAGGAGTTGCAGCCTGTACTTTTTCAGAACTTTTCCTGTTATTTTTTTTTTTAATGATTTGCCTTTCCCTCTCCTCCTGTGCTTTTTTGTATTTGTTTCTGATGTCCTCCACCAGAGCCTCATGAAACAAAAGGGTCTTCTGAATGGCCGCACGTGGAAGCTGTCTTATTTGTCTGTTTACTTTTGTGTGAGGAGATTCATTATTCTTTTTTATTCGCTGTACTTGTTTCTTGTGCTTTTCTTTTTTTTGGGTTTGTTTCTTCAAAAGAGCCCATAGTTCTTGAATTTGTTTCTGAAGGTTATTTATTGTTCTTTATTTATTAGTGATGGATTGTCTCCCTGTAAGTAGGGTATTCAGATGGTGTAACTGATGTTAAATGTCAAATATTTCAGTCATTTCAACAGTAAAACTTAAAAATCAGGTGAATAATATTATATTGACTAATATTCAAATAAATAAATAAATAAATAAATCAAAGGTCAGTTCTGTTAAAGTTACTCAGTGCTGTTACTCTTTATATGAGAAACAGCACTGAAAGTAACAGCAACCCCCCAAAAAAGTTTTTAGCGTAGAATAAGCAAATACATGAAATATAACCACATGCTAATAGCACAAGGACACTGAGAACATTACAGTGATTTACCAAAACTTAGTATTTTTAAAATAAACAAATAACATCTAAGAAATAATTTGGCTAACAGGACAGTTTGTTGGGATTGACTGTCTCAGTCATAGATTGCTCTATAATCACATATACAGAAAAACTAAGGTGAGAACTCACTTTTGGTCTAAAATGTGTATTTTAACTAATATATTACGTATTTCTTATAGATGAAATACACAAAAATGCAAAAAAAATGTAATTAATTTTCATGCATGTTTATACATATAATGTCACGGGGATGGAAATGGCATCCATTCGGTGGAATGGCTCAGCTAGCTGTCTGTCTGTCGCAAATACGCACAGCTGGCACAGAGCAACAGGCGACGGTTACTACAAGTTTTTGGACAGAATTCGAACATGAAAATATTTTTAATATATGTATTTATAATTGTGAATATTTGCAATTGAAAAACATCGAATGAAAAAGTGCCGGATGCTCACTGCCGTTCACCTCACAAGCATGATTAATAAAGTTAGGAACCAAAGTGAGGAATCGAAATGCGCGTCTTATCGAATCTGTGGAACAGCTCCGGTCTCCGGAACGGAGGTCACATGACCAAAAACGAAACCAAGGCAGATCAGTTAGGAGGTGAGTGCATGAATGGGCTAATATAAACACCTACGGCAGGTTGCATTCTGTCATTCTTTGCAAAAAACAAGACTGAAGCATCTCTCTGCTAACTATTAACTTTGAACCAGTATTTGGACATAGTGTCTTCAGGTGGGGGCTTAGCTCTATAATTCACAGCCTATAATCAGGACAACTGATGGAAGATGATGTTTGTAGAATCCCACATGGCTTAAAGTTGAGAGGTAGTAACTAATTTGGTTTCTTAAAAAAAAACCTGATTGAAGAATCACAATTTTACTGGAGGTTTTATTAGCTGCTTGCCCTTCCTCTGTACGCTCTGGCTGCGCTACTAATGCCTTCCCTGGCCTGGTGACCTGACCCTGCCTTTCCCCCAGGCTTTGATGTGGACTCAGTGGACATCAGCGACAATCTGGAGGCGGTTGAGGTCCAGCGTAGCGAACGCCAGATCTCGCACCTGCAGTATTCCCAGCTCGTCAGATGGGAGATAGAGGTGCCAAAGGTGAGCATTGCCAGGATGGTGTTTAACTTCAACGTGAAACCAGAGCCGTGCACTGTCCCGGGTTTCTGACCGGACGGGCAGAGCTCTACCGGGCCCTGTGGGCTCCATTAGAGGTGAATTAGATTAATTTGTAAACTGGAGAGGCCAACTCCAGTGTACAGCACCCAGACAAGAGAAGGGGAAGAACAGGGTGGGTGGTCTGAGGAGATCTCTGGGAGGAGCGGGCAGGGACAGCAGGAATCAAAAGATGTCCTCCCAGGTGCCGAACCCTCGCTCGGCCAGCTCACGTACCTCCCTTGTTTACAATTTATCGCCAAACCAGCTGCTGTTGAGGGAATAAAGAAAGTTACCCACAGAAGACATTACCGGGAGACAAAGTCCAAATCGTGTTAAGGTAACTACCACGTGGCAGTATTTTAGTTCACTTTAATACATAGTTTCAGTTGCTCACACACACATTCCTGTTACCCAGTGCTCAATGCTTTTACCCAATGTTCATTCCTGTTAGTACATTGTTTTTTTCTAAAAAATAAAGATAAACCACTGATTTTTATTATTATGTTTGTTCCATCGTTTATCCAATGGTTTAATAAATGACATAACAAAAAAAATTGATAAACTTGAGGTTTAAATCTAGAATGGCCATATTTGAGCTTGACACCACTAAGTGATTACGTGCTTGTAGTCAGGCAACACCCAACATATCTAAAGAAAGGCTTATTCTATTGTGACATTGTATAAAATGCTTTTTATATACACTGCCCATAATTTCTATTGAGGGTTATTTAGGAACTACAAAGTTTTCTCTGTACCATGGTATATATACAAAAATTTCAGAACGGTGTTATGCAATCATTATAAAAGTCAAATATCACAAAGTACTTTTGTCTTTTAACTTTTATCATGTATGTAGTAAATAAACAACAATAAATTAAGTTGTTTTAATAAGATTTACAAAATAATATTTATATATAAAAATGTGGAGATAAAGCAGAAAACACGTAAACGCAGTCATTAAAAAAAACCTTTTTAAGGTGTCTGAAGAAAAAAACTACAATTAAATAAAGTTCTTATTTTAGATATTGAATCTAAATGTGAACTGAATTATAATTTAACGTAACCATCGTTAGTTAGGATATTAAAGGATTTAGCTGGCGAGAGGATGTACATTTTGGTAATGAGGACAGACAAATTAAACGCATAAAATATGAGTGATTGCATTTAATTATTTCCATGCTCCAATAATCCCTAATCTTTTTATTTAATTGACTTTCTACCAATCAACAGGCTAGAGTATTCTAAAGGTGAGATAAACTGAATAAAACTCACAGTGTAAGGCAGGAAAGTTATTAACACCATGCATGCCTAAAAAAATAATAATAATTTAAAAATCTAAAAATAGAGTAAGTTAAAATAGTCATGGTGAGAGATTTAAACTGACTTCAATCATTTGGACTTTCTACTGTCTTGCAGGGAATCGTCTGATTATAACTAACAATATATTTATACATTAGCAAAATAAACATATTACCAATCATGTATATGTCATCTTTCTCATTGTAATTTCTATTTTGTGTTTTTACTGTTTTTACATGTTGCTCAGCATAACAATGGATCAATCCTTACCAGATTCAGAAGAGCAAGGCAGTCATCAATATGATCAATTACTTGAAATAACCTTTACGCAAACATAAACAAAAACAGTAAATAACCATAAAATATATTTTAAAGACCATAGGAATGTAACTGGATTCGGCTTCTCCTGTTGCTCTCACATAGTTGAAATGTAGGCAGACCAGTATGATCTTGTCTCGAGGGCTGCATCTGAGAACTTCTGGGTACAGTTTATGGACTCTGGGGTAGAGGCGTCAGTGCTGCCGACCTCCCAAGGAGCTCATGCTGCACATTGAGTCTGTGGGGTTGCCCTGGCTGGCCTCTGAGGAGAGTAGGTAATCTATCTTTGAGGAACCTGTAGTGGGGGCTGCTGTGCCGCCCATCCACACCGACTGCTGGCAACAGATGCAGGGGTTTTTGCTCCTGTCATGACTTGTTGCTTTCATGATGCTAACAAACTGGGCCTGACCTGGTACGGCTTGTTGGGTCTGACATTCAGCAGTGTCGCATGACAGCCCCTTTAAAAAAAAAAAGAAGGGTACTCTGTGGGCGAGTTCCTTGCAAGGTTAGACAATTACAACATCGTCCTAGTGCTGACTGATTACTCATAGCTACGAATGCAGTGAATATGTGAATTCTGCAAATAAATGGTACATCACATAAGCTTGTGTTCAATACAGATCATTTATTGGTGATTTTTACAATCCATTATGGTAAAAATTAACCAATGAATTTTCTTGAACAGGAAGTAAATAGATGAAGGACCACACATACCTAGCAGAGTTACAAAACAATAAGATATAAATGACAGGGTGATTTTGTGACAATTCATACAATTCTGTACATAGGACTATTAATTAGATATTTCAAAGATATCTCAAGATATCCCAAATTAATGATTCGATTTCGATTAATTGAGCAGGTTTAAATTGTTCTTGTTAACCCTCCTAGAGAGACACAGGGAATAGGTTCAACATGCAGCCAAACCTATCCTAGGGTCTTAATTTTTTTAATTATAACATATAGGACTTAGGTTAGACCACCAGTCCAAGAGGATCAGGACCAAGAATTCCAACCTATCTAAACATGTATTTGTTGCAAATGGCAAATAAACTTAAATTGGTTTATTTTTTTTAAATGTAAACACAACTTAAACCAGGTTTCAAGCCAGCGTCAAACCGTTCAGACTGTTCACTATCGTTGGTCCAAAAATTAATAAATAATTGTAATAAAAACTAATTGTTCACTTTGCCACACCATAACCCTAAATATTTTTAGTGAGCTTTACAGAAGAGTAAAATGATTGTACCATTATACATACACGTTTCCCAATAGTTTATGTGCCACTATGATGCCACCAAAATGAACAATTTTGACCCACAATGCTTTTTCAGTAATACGCAGAATGTTAGCTCAGTTCAACATATCATAAAGTAGTGGGCGCCATTTCCTGCTGCTTTCATTTAGAATGAGCCATTTTCTTTTTAAGGTGAGTGGTTGTATACCTGGGAAGAAGGAGAATGTTTTATTTTGTGTTTTAAATTTTTATTTTTTCTCAAAGATTAGAGGGAGACTACCCTCCCCTCCTTAAGACAGAAACAATTATTTAAAAATATACGTATAAAATAAGCTCTGAACAACAGAACAGATCATTTTGTATTAAAAAAAAGATGGTATAAATCATAAGCAAAAAAATAAAGTAAAAATCCATTCAGAAAGGACTCAAAAGTTTGTGTTTTCTGCTTCACACATTATCAGGCAAACAATCAAGTCTATTGATTCAGAACAAGTAATTCTCCATTTTCACATGGCGAGTGCTGAAGCTCCTTGCTCTAAGATCCTGTGACGTGCATTTCTAGCCAGAAAATGGGTTGGCATGTACAGTTACATCCTTAATGTGGACATCGTTCAAGGGCCGAAATGTTTTTTCATTGACGGGCAGTTTCTCCAGTTCATCGAGTGTCTCCAACCCATCTATAATCCTGAGAAACAACCAAAAAAAGTTAAAAGGGAAAAATATATAGTATGGTTGCTAAACTCATTTACAACGGACTTTCCAGGTGCAGTAGGACCAATATAGATTACGCAAATGACCTACTTTCCAAACACTGTGTACTTCATGTCCAGATGGGGCTGCTTGGCGTACGTGAAGTAGAACTGGGATGCATTGGTGTTGGGTCCATTGTTTGCCATAGCGACCACACCTCGAACATTATGCTGCAAAAATTTGAGGCAGAACACCGATTTACTTAACACCAAGCTGAATGTAGAATCTGTTGTTCAATAGACACATTACTGTTCTCTTCTATTTAACGTCCGACCACTGTGTGATGCATAAGTTTCCCTGCCCTTAATTGTCTTAACCTGTATTTCTTACTTGCCTTTAAATGTTCACTGAACTCATCTTCAAATTTCTGGCCCCAAATACTCGTCCCTCCTTTCCCAGTACCTAAGTGCAATAAAATAAAGCAGCAAATGTTCAGTTGTACAGTCAATAGAGGAGAAGGATTCCATGTCCATTTACAGAAACAAGCTCTGAATGAGAGGACTGTCCTATTTTAAGCTGCCACGTTAAATACTGATTGAATTACTTATGTTAAAGTAAAATTTTAATTTAAACTGATTTCACTAATTAAAGAGGGAAATCAGGGTTAGGTTTCTTCTGCTTTCATGAAATAATACTAGGGACAATGTAATTCATTTTGGGGTCATTAGTGGAGCCCAATCTGCAGAGGTTCATTTACTGAAATAATTAAACCATATAAAAAGTTTAAAAATTTAATAAAATTAAATGGGGGCAGCATGAACAAACAGCATAAAAAATATTTTTTTGAATATTGGTGAAATCAAGCAGAGAAATCAGAGAACATTTGATAAATGTTGATAAAATTGATAAAACAATGATAAACAAAATAACAATAAAAGGGTTCATTAACATTTTACAAGTTGCTACAAGGACAGAGCTAGACTTTGGTGTCATTAAAGCATCCTTCAATTTCTGAAACCACTTATCCAATTCAGGGTTGCTGGATAGGCATGGCAGGGAACACATCATAGACCGCAGAACACCATCATAGGTCCATGGACACACAGAAAACCACTCAGTCTTGCAGAAGCCAATCAACCTAACTAACAAATCTTTGGACAGGGGGTGGAAACCGAAGTTTCCGACACAAATCCAGGACCAGGACTAACTGCTAAGAAACAGGGCCTCATACAAGCATAAAATGAAAAGTAATTTAATGCGACATGGTAGTGAGTAATGTAAAAAAAAAAAGTTACGTACATATGTATATTTTCAGCCTCCTGATTGATTAAACAAGTCTTTAAGATGTCTGTATAGTTCTTGGTAGCAGTAGATATTCTTATTTGGCGAGGGAATGTCTTGCGAAATTGAAGTGTAAAGCAAAAAAACTTGAACACAGTCTGAGGCAACAAGGTAATTACATGGATGAGCTGCAGTGCACACTACCTGATAATAGATTTATCTCAATATAAGTCAACAAGCAGCAAGCTAACAAACGCAAAAGCGAACTTTCTGATAGATTATTTTGTGTTTCTTTCCATTACAATTAAACAAAGTATGGCTTTAACGTAACACACTGCTTTTAAAATGGAAAATTGTTTATTTTGGGCCAAATTTGAGCACATTCGAAAATTGCAATTAATTGCGAGTAATTAGTTAATTTTTTTTAATTAATCGATTCCCAGCCCTAATATATATATATATATATATATATATATATTCCACCGGGAATCTTCCCGATTCTCCCGATTAGCCTATCCGTGCTTGCTTTAAAACGTAAAGATAATTTCTGCGCCTTAACATTTCAGTTTAGGCCACACAAATTTACTATTTTTCCAGTGAGGACGTTTTTAGTCCAAAAATTATACTTTTCTAGTAAATCAACCTTTAAACTGAACTCAACCTATTACAAGGTTGGTCCTATAAAGGTCAATTAATATAATGACTGTAAATTGTTTTATTAGACTGAAAATGATTGACCTGGATGAGCTGTAGTGCACACTATATGATAATAGATTTATCTCAATAGGACAAGTTGATGCATGAACAGAGGTAAATTCTTTTAGTTCAGCAAATACGGACGCAATCCATCAATGATCACGTTTACATGCAAGCTAATATTCCGTCGTTTGGAATAGTTCAGTATTCCGAATACGAAAAACATGCAAACCATGCATCCCGAATATTAATTTGAATATTTGTAATATTATAGCAGGTGTTTTCAGCGATCTAGTGGATTATTACAGGAATATTAGTTTATATGTAACCACCTTATTTGGGGTACTTGCATTTGCCAACACTAGCACATAATTATATAATTTGCCATTCCTTTGCAGATCGTTTTCAGAAACTTACACACTGTAGATTTGTGAAATCAAAATTGATTACCAGATAAACATATGCAGATAAAACTATAAAAAAAGAGAGAAAAAAGAACTGCAATGCAATAACTAATTTAAATGTTTGCACAAAATATTGTGCTTCCAGAAACCATGTCAATGCTCAAAACTTTCAGGACCACGTACAGCTTACTCACCATTAGAGTAAATTGCTGATTGCAGCAGCTATATTAATGAAGAATGATTGAAATTGTTCTTTCATGCATGTACTCTTAAAATAATTTTACCTTTATAAACATGTTTCGGGTTTTTCTGTACGTACATAATCAATGTGATCAATGGCCTACTATCCAAATCAACCGAGTTTGAAAAATGTAATGCATTCAACTGATATTTATGCGATTTTAAGTTCACAAATAAGTTGTTATATACTTCCAAATGTACTAGCTACTTCAGCTATTATAAGTGTTAAATTACCAGTGGGGT
>JAOVYW010000074.1:3900059-3919559 GCA_025775045.1 Hiodon tergisus | reverse complement strand
TTCACAAATAAGTTGTTATATACTTCCAAATGTACTAGCTACTTCAGCTATTATAAGTGTTAAATTACCAGTGGGGTCCCCAGTTTGTATCATGAATCCTTTGATGTTCCGGTGAAAAATACAGCCATTGTAGAAGCCACCAGCAGATAGGGCTAAAAAATTCTGTAAATAAAGTGTAGTCATTGATAATTGATTTTAAACATAATTGTATAATCTTGTTATTAGCTACCAAGACTCGAGACTTACCTCACAAGACTTCGGAGCCCGTTCGCAGAATAGTTCGATTTTCACATCACCCAATTCTGTGTGCAAAGTCACCGCCTACGCACGAATAACTCGTTAGGTAAAACAGCTGAAACATGATAGTGTTAACTTTTCTTAAAATCAGAGATTAATTCTGCTAAAGAAGTACACCGTGCATGAAGTACACGCTCTTACCATTATACTGTTGAGGCCGGGTCCAGTGTCACAGAAAGAATGTCCTCCCCCATTTCATTGAAAACACAGAAACGTTCCGTGTTGTGTTTTTGTATATTTTATTTTAAGTTTCCGACAGGCGTACGTTCAATCAATCAAACTTTGTTTGTTAAAGCACAGAATTCTTACTATCCACATCCACTGAGTCTGAAAACTGCAATGCGTTCTACGGAAATTTTGCGGGTCTTTATTAGGACCCACTTTCTTGCAATATGTAATATGGCACTGATAAGGCTCTTTACTGAAAAAAAACTGAACATTGTGGCAAAGTAAAGGGGGGTCTGAGTCAGCAGAACGCCTCTTATCAATTAAACTGTTGTTTAACATCTGAAACATGTTGTTCGTGTCGTGTCTGTCACAGTTTATTGTTTCTACCAGATATATATATATATATATTAGGGCTGTTAAAGTTTACGCGTTAACGCCTGGGTTTAACTTCAAATGCTTAACGCCGTAATTTTTTTTTTGAGCTTTAGAACGATCCATAGTTAAAATTCAACTTAACGCTCTCGCGCTTGCTTGTCAATCGACTGCTTGAATTTAGATATAACCTTAATGCTTAAAAAGCTGTTAAAGTGCTTTTAAACGGCTTTTTTGTTGTTGATAAAAGCAAAGTTATTTGCAGCTACTGTCAGGGTGAATATGTGTATCACCAAAGTACGTCGAGTCTGAAGTATCATTTACAAGTAAAACACGCCGCGAGTTGACGCTGGCAGCAGTAGTGCGAGGGCTAACAATGCAAGACTGCAGCAGCCTACTCTTAGCGTTCGTGCGCAGGTTGGTACTATAAAGGTCAATTAATATAATGACTAAATTATTTTGTTAGACTGAAAATGATATGATATGAAAACATTATGCCTTAAGGGTAAAAGGGTTATCTATGTAATTAAATATTGCATGTAAAATCATAAAATGAATTCCCACCAATGTTTGTATTATTATAGGAATCACATACCTGCTATGCTATGCAGTGTTTTAAGATCTTTAACCTTTTTTTTCTAAATATTTTGAGTATATTTGTATTTTCATATAAGAAGAAAAAGTTTGCAATGCAAATTATAAGGCTTACTCAAAAATACAATGCAAAGTATGTTGACTGAACTACTGCATAACAAATGCAAATAACTAGGGTGACAAATAAAGCCACAGGGAAGATACAGGATGTAAGTATTTTACAGGGATTTAGGCCAGTGGTTTGAAACCTTGGTCGAGGGAATACTGAATGCTAGTACCAGCCAAGTTCTTAAACTTTTAGCAGGCCTGTGAGTTAGGCAGTTCATTGAAAACAAGGTCTGGCTTTAAAGTCTATTAATGGTTAATGGTTAAGTTATTCTGATTTGATCAGATTTTTTTCTTGGATATTTTTCCACCAGTAATAACCTTTCTGAAACCTATTTCTTCATGGCTGCCAATTTCCTCCCCAATGTGTAATTTGGAACATGGGGAGGGTGAGGACGTTATACGATTGGTCTCCTCCAATCCTAGTGCCTTTACGCCACCCATCACAATGGAGGCTACGCAGCCCATACAAGATGTTCTGCTCTAGTTAGAGGATAGCACATCCCACTGCTAGTCTGCAAGTGACCAAGAAACCAATTGCAGACACTGGTTGGTGACCAGCCAAGAAAAGCCCTGTTAATTTCCACCTGTCCAATTGTGCACCACTATTCTCTGTCACAACTGTCAAAACACCAGGATATTGATTCAAACCAACCAGAAATGCAGGTCTAGAATTATAATTGAAATTGCAATAAATAATGTTTTGTTAGATGCCCTGAAATTTGAAAGCTAGAAGACTAGCTTTTACAGAAATTAAACTGAAGCACTGATTAAGAGAAAAAAGGGGACACTGCATTCACAGTAAAGGTATCAGCTTTATTCACTTGTCCTTTTTTGGATTTTGCAAACATATTCAACATGATGAACAAATATAAAACATTTATTTAACAATAGTGGAATGTATGGTAACATTATGGGATGGAGTGTCAGCTCTCATGATAAAAATAAGTAATTGGTTTTAAAAATAAAAAACAGATTTATACATAATAAATAAGATTAAAATGAAATATGAGCCATCAGAAATGGAGCAGAGACATTTGTTAACTCTTCGATTTCAAAACAGCATCCCAGAGAGCAAAAATATTTATATTTATTTCTCAAGTTAGAACATATCCACTGGGTTTTTTTTCTCTTGAAGAACAAGTTGAGACCATTTGTGTCATTATTAAAAAACATTTTTAAATCCCAGGTTTTAGTTTTTTGCATGGTATATTAATAATTAATAAAACTTTTCTTTGTTGATAAGTGGTTGAATCAAACTATTGATTAATCTGTCCCATATAGTCATCAAAATCTGTGTGCATGTTTAACTTTAACTTTTTAGTAGGAATAATAAAATGTTGGCATTGCCACATGATCAATGGTAACCACTATTCAAATTCAGTTATAGCCAATAACATTGCCCCTTTTAATTTTTTTTCTTTTAACTTTTTAAAAAGTTTTTCCTCATGCATTTTCCCAATAGACACCTTTAACCAGAGCAACCTGAATAGCTTAATGTTTTACACTATCCATCTATCAAGCTGAATATTCACTGAAACAATTTCGATAGACTAACTTGCTCTAGGATAAAACATTGGTGTCCTTAATTTGATAAAACCAACTGTGCAGTCCAGTACATTAAAAATTATGCTAAATACTTCCATACCTAGCATTATAACTCTAACTGCCAGTTACTTTGACTCATAAACGTCAAGTAAGACTGCACAACACAGTCTACAGAAACACCGAAGATTAGTTCAGATCAGGGGGAAAAAAAAACTACATTATCCTGCTCTCCCTTGAGCACTACAATACTATTTATATAACCACCCCCACCCCCTGGTTGTACAGAGAAACAAGTGATCTGCCCAAGCAGTGACAGCAGGAAGTGCTGAATATCCTAACATTCTTTGTTCAGCATGTAAGCATGTTGCACATCACGGTACACACAGAGCTGACAACAGCTGTGCCTCTAAATTTGTTAAAGCTACCGCCTGCGCTGGCTTCTTCATTTGTAATGAAAGACTTCCATACTGCATAAACTTTACTCCAAGAAAGCACACATCCTCTTTTACATAAAGTAGCATATAACCCCCCCCCCCCCCATTTCCCCCAGTAATCAAAAAACTCAAAAGCAATTTAAAGCCATTTCAAACTAACATTTTGAATTCAGAAGAAAAAAGACTAAACAGAACAACATAATGCAATGTTAGGTTTGGAACTGGGAAATAATTAATTTTAAGTAAAACTAGATATGCTGATATACAGTTGCAATGACATAAGGCATTCAGTGCATTTCTGTAAAAAAATAATTAAATGAAACCGAGCAGTTTGGAAACGAGACTCAATGTCCCTCAATCCACTGGCACATCAACATTTCTGGTGTCAGGCTGGAACACCAAGTGTCTCATTTAAATGAAGCCATCGTGTTCGAAGCTGGAAGGCAACAGGGAAAAGGCAAAAGGAATGAACTTGACGCCAGTCCCGCTGTAGAACTTGTTTTGGAACTCCACCCTGTAAAGAGAAAAACAGAACTGCATAAAGACCACGCAAAAATGCTACCAATCCAAAAAAAAAAAACAACGCAAAACTTCTCTATGCATTTCAGCCACTCCAAACATAGGGAAAAAGTGGATGTTCGGATATAGTTGATCATTTTACACAAATGCTATTATGCATCGGTAGAAATTGAATTCAGTTTTTTTCACATTTATAAATGAATGAGTGAACTACTGACCAGTGCAACCTGAGGGCATGGAGGAAGGCAGATAGTCCCTCCATCACCAGAAGGATGGACACAGTGAGGACAGCGAATAAGCCGAACACAGGCACTAGGAAGACGATCCCAAAGGCAGTGTCCACCCGCAGGCCTACCCGCATCACCATGGCCCACAGGACTTCTGACAGCTCTGTCACACAACAGGAAGACAGAGGTATCAAACCCACACAATCACAATCACTTCCAGTTATCGGGGCTACAAGACCTTCTGCCTCCCTGAAATGAAAAACCTTCAGAAGGCATTTCTAATTGTAGCAAAATATGTTGAAAACTAGAAGAACTCACGGGCATGTGCCAAGCTCAGTGCCCACAGGCGCAGGTAGGACGCAGTGTTGGAGATGCAGCCCAGACAGTACTCAATAGTATGGATGGACTGGTGAAGGAACACATCTGCAAAGTCAAACTGCAAAATGGGATGAAAAGACAGTGCATCACTAATCTGCAGCCAAATCTCAGGGAGAGCAGATTTAACAATGAAAACTATTTACACATATTTTATACATAGTGGGGTATAATTTTGGCAGATAAATCAGAATGAAAAAATGAATTGTATATTCCACACAGTACAGACCATCCCCAGGAGAGAAATGACATACATGTCATCATGGCAGCCTAATGCAAGAGCAGCCGATGGTTTTGACGAGACTGACCTCCTCTTGCTGATTCTCTCGACCAGACGCGTGATCGTTGTGGCTCCCTCCCTCCTCCATGTCATGGGCCCGCACCAGAGACAACTCCTCCTCACTGCTTCTCCGCACTCGCTCGTAACCCTGGGGACAGCGCAGAGTAGCTTTCAGCACAATTACTGACTATTATTGACTAGATAGACGGGTCACAGAGTTGCTTCAGAGTAGCATCAAAGCTGTTATAAGCATAACCACCTTTAACAAGGCATAACATTAGTAATATAGCCACAGAAATAGGTCATTTTGTCATGATTACCAATTAGTTTTTATTTTGGCTTTACATTTTAGTAATGACGTAAAAGAATAACAAAGTAACATTTATCATCAAATAGTTAAGTAAAGCCAACAGATGTGACCAAAAGGCAGCTGTATTGTTTAGCTTTGGGATAGAAAGCATGTGGGTCAAGGTCAGACACACAACACCAAAAAGAGACACACAGAGCGAATGCTTTTTGTTAAACACATAAAAATGCAGAGATAAAAATACAGAAAAGCCCATAATGACCACTCAAACACCAATAACAACCAAAATAACAGACACAATAAACGCAAATGTCTGACCCTGTACATGCCCAGGCCCTTGCCCCCATGATGCAGCCAGTAGAGGTAGATGGGTTTCCCTAGCAGCAGCACTGGTACCGAAAGCAGGGCAATCACCAATAAAAACACCTGCAGACCAGCCTGTAGAGGATGCACAGAGTGAAAAATTCAGTACACAGGGCCACTCTCACAACAAAAGAAAGTCTGTGACTGGAATCTGCACTTCTACACTATATGGACAAAAGTGTTGGGACACCTACATTACTTTTATTTTGCAAAAGGGGGGGACCAACTCGATATTAATGCCTATGGGTTTTGAATGGGATGTCATAAAAGCTCCTGTAGGTGTAATGTGTAGGTGTCCCAATACTTTAGTCCATATAGTGTATATTAAATCACCTGTTTGAGATAAGTGCAGTTCTAATCAAGGAATGTAAGACTCCATTTAATTTAGAAAACTGGCTGCCAAGAGCCACAGAAAATGCAATCAGTCAAAATCTGCAATACAAGAGGTTTAAAACCCACTGCATATGAAGAATTAGGACTCAATGCTCTCCATAGCATTTTTGTTAGATTTTTTTGTATGCGACTGGTGACACTGAGCAGGGTTGCAAAAGGGGCAGACAATTTCTGACAATTACAATCTTTTGGCCAATATTAGTAGCAAAAGAAAGGATTGTGCACTTTAATATTTTGGTGAACCAATGGTAGCATTTGTATTATGAGTTCTACTGTTGCAAACTAAATTTGATCATGTTTAATTTGTACATACATTTAATTTGTACAGAAAACTAATTATGCTTTTGTAGTCAATGAAAACAAGATTAGAGAAAACTAAACAGATAATACAATTCCTCCATCTCAGCATGCTAAGTTTAGGAACAACATTCTTGGAATTTTAGCAAGCTAGCTAGCAGCAAGACAAATATCTCTAATCCATTTTTAGATCTTATACAATTACCTTAACTACAACAGACCAATAAATAAAGATTGGAAATGAATTAGATATTGATAATAGCCTTTAAAAATAATGACATAGCATGGAACAGCAGTGTCAAAATGAACGCCCTAACGAGCGTGACGGCTACCTATGACCCACCTGCCCAGAGAACAGAGGCTGCACAGCGTCCCCCTGCATCAGGAACATGTTGATGAAATGGATGAGGATGCTCGGGGCCTCGCGCGACTCCCGAGCTGAGAAGGCAAGCCACTTGTAGATAATCATGAAGACCAGGTAACCAAAGAGACACAGTAGGAAGAGCAGCTCTGGGAGAAACACTAGATAGATATTGAACTTCTTTCTGAAGTGCCTGGGTGGGAACATACACACAAATAGAGTGGATGCGGTGAACACGGATGAGTAGGTTTACATGGAAACATTTAAAAGTTAATTCAGACTAAATATGTGTTAGAGGTTCCTGAAGGTGGTGGTGGTAGGCGTGCACTCCACTTGAGAAGCAAATTAAATAGACTAAATATGATGCGGTTGCGACGTTGACATTGTAGTGCTTTTACTCGAATAAGCAGGGTCCATTATTTGCCATTTCAAAAAAGATTAATCGTTTCTAAAGAGACTTGCTAGGTTCAGAAAGTTCCACACGTTGAAATCAATCAATCTACTGTTGCTCTCTAATGATTTAAATGAACAACTCAGACTTGTTCCAGACGTCCTTCCTGAACACACAGACTAGACACTCACAGATGATTAAAGACTCCCAGGATGACCCCAAAGGTCATATGAACGATTCCCAGGATCACAGACATCTTCATTTTGTAGGAGTTCAGGAAAGTGAGACGATTCGATGCCAGGTTCCAAACCTAAAGAGTCAAGGTTTATTTCAGTTTATTTATGAAAACACCACCATTAAAATATATTTTTTAATCGACAACAGCATCCCCCCATACATTGTACACTATTAATCAAACTGTGTTCAAGGCCAAAACCTTATCGAATCTTTAAATATCAGGTGAACACAACACAGGTACTAACCGGGTCTATACCAAGAGGGTAGGGTCCACTGAAGACCCCAGTGACATTCGGATCAAGGACGAGCAAGGGATTTGAATGCAGAGTTTCATTCCTAATAAAGAAAATAAACATACAGTTAAGAAAAATGATATTTTCTTGGTCCAGCAGAATCACAAAATCCCCTAACTACCAAGATGCTCTCCTGGGCCTGATGCCTCACTTAGCTTCTTTTGGGGGTAACTCACATCCATATCTTTTCAGTGAACATGGCCTTGACACTCCAACCTGAGCCAAAGATGTTGAGCGACTTGGAGAAGCAATCGTTGTAGATGAGCCCGGTGTAGACCGAGAAGAGACCCATCATCAAGATGATGTAGCGCCCCTCAAAGAACGTATTCAAGATCTAAACAGACATGGGAAGGCATTTAGGGAACTGGAGGTCCACCAGATGAGTCAGAGAAAAGAGAAATACGAGGGAAGGCAACGCTCACCTCATTCCTGGTGCGCTTCAGTTTTCGGTTGCCCTCACAAAGCACCATCCATAAAGCAAAGAGTGCCATGACAACTCCATGGCCCAAGTCCCCAAACATCACCGCAAACAAAAAAGGGAAGGTGATAATGGTGTAGGGGGCTGCCAGACAGAGAAAATACTTAGGTCAATATAGCTATCAGCTGCATCATATCAAGATAATAAAGCTGGAAAGCCATAGAAACAGGACCAATCAACCTTTTACTGTCAACTGGAGGATTTTTTTCCATAAAAGCTTGTGTTAAAAGATCAAATTTAGAGATCAATTTAATCAGAACTGAGAGATTTTAAAAGCAGCTCCAGCACCATAGGAAATGAAAAACCAGGGCTCTCACCTGGGTTGACCTCCCTGTAATTCCCCACTCCGTAGGCTTCTACAATATTCTGGAAACCAGAAGTGAACTTGTTGGTTCTTATCAGGGTTGGCGGAGTGTCGCTACTCGGGATACGATTCACAAATGAGGGGACGGTAGCACCACTTTTTCTCTATGGGTAAAACATAGATATGTCAGACTGCTGTAAGAACCATCAAAGCAGAAACAGTTAAGCTCCCATTAAAATAGAACTTGCCAAAACAAAATGGATGCAACTCATTGACGCGCATATTGAGTTGACAGTGCTCTAAATTAAGATCATTACCAGTGTAATCTGATAATTACCAGATACTAGATGCCCGTAGGCATAGAGGCATGCAGTAGCATTCAGCAAAGAGTCACAGTGACTAGGACTTTCAGCAGGCAAAGACCCAGTTAGGCATTCATCCACACAAATAAGCACTATACACCATGGTCTTATTGACATAGCTAAAACCAATTCAAAGATCAATGATCCTCTATTCCTCTCCAATTACTTAGGCCCCATTTCTACAGTTGGAATGGACATTTACCGATTATGACCGGAGCTCCAAAGGTTTTTATGGACAACTCTTATTTTGTTAGTATCCATCCCTATAGTCTATGGCTTGAACAGACCAAAAGGAACTAGGTCCAGTGGATATGCACTCACTGAGCCCTCCTCAAGCGCCCTCCTCAGGGCAGGCAGGTCATTGACAGGGCACCACACTTCGGCAATGAGACACTTGTTGGTGACATCGAAGCTGCACAGGTTTAGGATGTGGTAGATAGCCTTCATCTTCTTCACCTGGATCACCCAAGTGTAGACTGACTCGGAGGCCTTGTTCAGTACTTGTTTCAGGTAGTCCTCTGTCCTATGAAGGACCTGGTACCAAAGAAACCCAAAAAAATAAGACCAACGACCCGGCAACGCATTTAAATGCCTAATCATTTGTCATTAGTCGGACAAAATCTTTCATTGTAATAGTAAAGCAGAAACAACTAAACACATGCAAATAAATCCCGATTTAATCAGATTAATTCATGAGAAGTACAATACAATCCATTCCATTAATCTTTATAACCGTGGGTAAGAAAGGGGAAGCACGAACATGACTTTCAGAAAGTGAGCATGCCTGTGCGAGAGAAAAAGAAAATGCCTAGAGCTTAGACCTCATGAATATCATGTGTTGGGACGGAAGTAAACTTTAAAGCTTCTTCCAGTCAACGGCAAAGGTCAGAGACACAATGTGATCTGGCGCTTAGTAGCTACTTGGTCTCTGGGTTTAAAATAAATAAAAACTCATGTCACGCTCCCATGGGTCACCCTCTGCTCCTGCTCTGCCTGCTGCCCCACAGAACAAGGCCTTCTGTGTGCAAGATCCCTCCTGAATACCATACTGGAGCCCGTTTCATTTTGTCTCAATGTCTTCCCCAAACCTAAAAGTTTTAGCCCAATCAACTTCCTCACATTACAAAAGACTTTACCAACAAACGGTGCAAGCAGGCATGATCAACCTCAAGCACTTCACATCTTTTTATTTTATTTTATTTTTTTAAGATGACTGCTGAATATTTTAATGTCTTCCCCATCCAGTGGGGGGGTGGAGTCTCTTTAATTTCCACTGGCCAACAACCGTCTCAGTTATTTTCAAGTAAAAGGTTGCTGAAATAACTACATGATGCTAAATCTTTCAAATAAGGTAGCAGAAAACAGAACTTTCTTAACTAGAATTAAAATCGCATTCATGAATAACACTGATAGAAAAACACAAGACTTATGACAATATGAGCTCAGTACAATTTAAAATACATCGTTCATTTTCCGATCGCTAGGGAAAGCCTATTGGAAGTAGATGAGACAGAACACTATTGAACTAATCTAATGAGGTAGCTAACTATCCAATACAGTCAAGACCGTAGGAGAACACAGACTAATTTGCCTTGAGCAGCCAGTTGTAAATTGTTCTGGGTAAATGAATGGGAGGGGTGGGCAGGGGTAGCAGCCATTGGGATCGTTGTGATGACCTCTCAGAGGTCCGGAGAGGATTATGCAGGCCGGCTCCCTCTCTCTCAACATAAATGCATAAGGAATGCCTCACTGCTCCGCTTTTGTCTCAAGTTTGTTTTTACGATTTCACAAGCTGGCTAACTGAGCAGCTACCAACCCCAGGCGTTGAGTAAACTAGAAGTTGAAGATTGGCCAAATGCCGTTTTGACCCCTAGATCCTGCATAAAGATATCTTGCCTGCTAATTGGGTAAAACCGTCTTAAAGTGTAGTACCGTTTTTGCATTAAGAGGCAAATGTATTTGTGCTGCTAGTTTTGGCCAGGTCTATTAAAAAGATTTTAATCTCAAAAGTCAAACTTGGTAAAATAGAAGAATAAATTAATGACACCACTATGCTCGTTTTGTCGCCTCTTTTGTGATCGCATGGATTCGGAAACAAAGCAGAAGGTTTCATGCATAACGCTTGAAAACTCTTACATTTCCTGTGGGCGGGTACTTTCTGGACCCCCACCTCAGTCACGTAGGCGAATAATTTCTCCGGGCTTGTACAAAGGTTAGCAAAAGACGACTTATTCTTATTTCTTTTTAATCTGAAATGTGTCAACGAATACACAATAAAATGTATCCATTTTTTTATGGCCAATTAATTTTTAGATGCAAATAGAAAAGGGAAGCAGGAAACCCACACAGGGCGAAATGTTAAGCAAAGAGGCGTTACATACAAGTCACACATACATTGCACAAGACCCACAGTCACTTACAGTATGCAGGTCTTCAATACGAGTCCTGAGGCCTTCAACTACATCTTTCCTCTCTTCATTGCTGTTTGGGTAGGGGTAAAGATGACAGTGGTAGCTGGAGAAATTAAGATGAAAAACAAAGTTAAACACATTAAGTTGTTTAAAGATCAAGCTTATCCTTCAGTGCTTGTCATTATCAGGACAAAAAAAATCTGTTGGAAGGCTCACCAGTCACAGATCTTCTTCACTTTTTGGCCAATCTGGTCTCCCCAGAAGGATATCAAGAACACAACACTCTTAGTGATTTCACCCTGCAAGCCATACAAAGAACAGCCTGTTAAGGACATCAGACGGATGTAGAAGTCTTGTCTTTCAAATCTCTCAGTCTGTAACTACACCAGCAAAATAACAGGCGCTATTCTGTGATCCTCCAACAATAGGACCTCGTCCAGAGACAATACAGACTGGAACTGGAAAAAAATTCCCCCACGTTGGTCTGTGGGTAATGAAAGGTAGCATACAAGCCATATAAAGACCTAGAAGAGAGCCCAAATTCACCCACCGTGTCCGGGTCTGCCAAGGACTCATCGATCTCCGAATAGCTGAGAATGGTGTAGCCTTTACACACTCTCCAGAGCATGCGCTCGAAGGCTTCAATTTTCACTCTCTGGATGAGGCCAGAAATGAACCTGCATTCGCAAAAAGTCATTTACACAACAGCACTTCTCTCACATAGCATTAAAAAAATTGCTCTAGAGGTTCTGGAGCTGTATGGATTTGGACAGCAAAATATCCCTAGTGGAAAACTGCTTCATACTTGGGCCAGATATCAACTTAGGCCAGATACAAATTTCCCCATAGACATAACAACGAAGTCTGAAAACTAACATACTGTCCAAAATTCCACTTGGTCTGTACGTCTACCCTGTGGTACGAACCCGAGTTTGGCCCCCAGTCGCTGCATGCTGGTGTAGTTCATCATTGAGTCCTTCTCTAGAAAGGGAAACTCCTCGTAATGAGCCTGCAGGGGCTCACGCTGGAAAACAGTGACAAGACATAGACGTCAATAGATAACCAGCACCTTGGGTTTCATAGGCATTCAGAGTAGTGTCACCAACAGGCAGAAACCACCTCATCTAACATATCCTTTCTCCAGAGCATTTCCGGTCCAGCTGCATTTAATTATGACCAAAAGCTTACAACCAATAGGTAGATCAAGCAGGTCTTGTCTCTTAATACAATTTAAAATGTAAAAGAAGAAACCACACGTGGTCTACTGTATATTACAGGAAAGCCTGTCGCAACTATAACGGCACAAACAGTAAAGAACCCATTTTAATTACAGATACTTCTTAGCAATTATGTTCTTGCTAGAAATTAAATTCACAAAAGTTGTTCCTAAAACAAATCGTAAACCAATTCTATGCAGATTTCACACTCAAATTTAACTATTTTAGCTGCTTGCAAGCTACTGAAAGCCATCGTGAAAGATCAATTGGTCACATATATAAAAGGCATAGAGTATAAAATGTCATCAACACAGAAAATGATCACTCAGGGGCATCCAATTTTTTTAAATGAATTAAAAAAAGATAATATTATTTCGATTAATTACAGCCATTTCATTCAAATATGAATTTAACAACAAAATATTGCGGAAAGTTCTCCAACTGTACTCAGACTTTACTGGCATCCCATAGTTAACCTTCTCAGGATTTTTTTAAACAGTGGATGTAAGTTAAATGTGAACGATCCAGAAATATTCTGAAAAGATTTTATGATGGGACTGTAAATTCTAAGCTTCACCACCATTCAAAAACAAGCTGTCACAAAGAGAAGTATAAGAGTTAGAAATAAAAAAAATAAAGTTTAGCCTGTATGTGACAAAATTTCCTCATTATACTAAAACGTCTTAAACGTTTTTCAACTGATTACATCACGCATGAACACAGATGGCATTGAAGCTCAGGCACACCAAAGCGGCTCTAGGGAAAAGGTAACCCTGAGCAAATCAACAGTGGCGAATTCCAGGCTACATCAGCCCACTGTTTTCTCTGCCATCACCATGTAAAAACAATGCCCTCCCCCCCCATCAGGGTCTCAATTGTATGACTTACAGTACTCCCATCTACCACAGTAAACGTCTATGCTCTACCAGGGAACTGTGACCACTCACAGCAGGAATGGGAGAAAGTTTAATCTTCCTTTGTTCATGATCAGGTGACAACTTAAATCTGTTAATATATGTCAATCTACTCCCTCTGATAATTAATATGCCCAGGATAACTAACTTAAGCACATGGGGAAACTTAAGCTTGATGGTTTTGCAGTTATCAGGCCGTTTTAAAGCAAACCAGTGCAAAGGGCACCGTGGTGGCCCTGTTAAATGTGGGGTTTTACCAACCTCAACACTGCGGTGCACAAAGTTACTGGTGATGCGCAACATATAAGTGTACTCGGTCAGCTCCAGAAGGTTCTTCTGTAGCTTCTCCTTGTTCCTCGTCACCTCGCTTAGCTCTACCTCCAGTCTCTGAAGCTGTTCCTAAAGAGAATGATACACATCCCACAATCAACCGTTTTTCTATGTGGTCTTCTTTTACAGAACCTATCTGACTGACACAGGTATAATCACAAGGAACATCAACATTGGAGTAAATTGACTGCTTACATTTTTTTCTATTCATAACTACGAATGGGCATTTTCAAATGATGCATCTAATCTTTACATACAGACACTACCCACCATTATCACCATGACATGCTTTGGCAAAGGGGCAACCGGGTTGACCTCTCCATCAGGGAGTGGGATGTCCGCTTTTTTAATCTCCCGCAGTAGGTAGCCTGTCATATTTGGAAAGCCATCTTAGCAAAACAATAATTTGTAATCTGCTACATGGACACTGAAATAAAAAAATTTTTTTAGGCCAATGCATTACCGAAGAGCCCAAACAAGTTTATTACAATACCCACATTATAAAATGAAAATAAAATAAAATAAATAGAAAACCAGTTTGAGTAACTGGCTTCGAACAGTATTCCTCAGTTAATTAGCGATAACATATTGTAAAGTGCAACTGCTGGCAAGCAGGCTGCTGCACAACACTGATCCCCTTTGTTTCCAAACTGAGACTTGCATTCAACTCAGAATTTTCAGAACCTGACACACACTTTATTTTTTAATTGACATTTAATTTTTAGGCATAGGCCTCCAATTAAACCTCCATTGACTCGCACAGTGGATCCAAGTTGTCCCATACACTGCACATTTCTTAGAGCGACTGGGATATTTTTAGGGTTCGCGTAATGCTGTGACCAAGATTACCTACATAATTTCCACATTTCTCAGTGGCATTTAAAAAAGGTGTAATACCAAATAAAAACAAATCGAACAAAATAAATCTATCCACACAAGAACAGACAGAACGTCTCTCAAATGTTTTATTTTTTTTAGCTGACATATCAACACTGATCATAAGCATTCTGCCAATGAACAAGTGATTAATACTGAAATAGTCATACCCAGAATCCTCTCCATCTCTTCACACCTCTTGATCTCGCTAACAAACTTGCGCTGGAAAGAGTTGACGCTGGGGTTGAGCTGAAACAGTAAGAGCATTGCAATATCAACCTACCAGCTCACAATTAACTTACAAATAATGGCGTAAAACGATTACAGCAAGTGACCCCCCCCCTTTAAATGACTCTGTCCCTTTCACAGGGACCTGTGTGACCGCAGGCATGGTTGTACTTAGAGTGCTTCAACCAAATTGCAGTTTTTGTTCTGTTAATCAATCTCTGACAATCCTGAAAGGAACATTAGTGCGCATGTCTCTCACCCACACAAAACAGAGGCGAAAACAATAAAATTACTATGTTTTAGTAAATTACGTATTTAATACTTTAGAGCTAGCATTGTAACATTTCAGTTATTATTTCAATGTTTAATTAATTCACTTCCAAAGCATACAAATAAACTTCTCCCTGTAGAGGAATTGTTAGTAATTATTACCTACTAGAAATAATTTTGACTTGCATGTTACACTACAAATATACATGCAGATCTGACATATGCAAGCATTTTGTTTAAAAGAAACATCTAATTAGAATTTTAGGACTTATTAGGCAACATCCTGACAAAAAAGATAAAAACAGACCGCGATAAGACTAGTCGTAAACTTTGTTATCCAATCGAGTAAGCACTGGTTCGGTATCATTTCAATACTTACGTCTCGGAATTCGACTAGACCCATTTCTCCCAGTTCGCTGATACAGTCATATGCCGAACCAGACTGCAGGAACAACTGCGCCAAACATATTTCTTCACTTCGAAATAACGAGCCCATCTTGAGATTCTTGTCTTGCTGTTATTTCTTGATTAAACGACTGTTGGTTGCAGTCCAACCTCGCGACACCGGAACGGCTAGCTAACTTGCTACCTGAGGCGGTAAGCCTTCCAGCCCGTCAACAATCTGTCAATCATTTGTTTGTAAGAGACACGTCTATTTTACAGAAATAAAACTACTACTTAACTTTGTCACTTTGCTGCCAAGAGACTCTGGTAATAGCAGAATTAGTTATCTGCTTAAAGCATGGTTCTTACATATCTTAACGCTAGCAAATTTGCAGGTGATAGCTGACAACTGAAGTGCGTACTTAGCCTGAGAAACAAAATGTAGCGAACTAAATTCGCTAAACCCCGTGAATAGAAGTAGAAGGCAAAGTCTAACTACTCTACTACTAATGAGCTAATGGTACTAGTTATACAGCCCAGCTAGATCATGTAAACGATTAGTTAACAATAGAGAATTCTAGTAACAAAACTAGCGATTTTCATAAATCCACGTTCCGATTCCAGCTGTACGTGTCGCCTTATAAATTCAAATATCTACATTATTTCGACTGTTAATGTTTCCCGAATCCCGCTGCTGGTATCTTCCACGTCGTTTGGAAGAGATCATCAGTTCATGGTACACTCACGTAATAGGCCGACAGTAAGTTTCCCTTGGTTTAATGGGCGGAGAAACGAAGTAAAAATGAAAGCGGGTCTAAGAAAACCATTATCTACAAGTTCCTATGATTAAACGGATGGACTTTTCAAAGGAAAATATTTATTTTGGAAAAAAATATGATGCCGTAAAACGCTTGTATTACACAAATTAACCCGACAAACAGACATATGGCAACTCGTCATAATCGTTAACTCTGTATGCGCCACAAACAAATTCGTTATTCTATAAAAAGCAAACGTGCAAAAAACTTGCCACCAATTTTAAAAAACCGTTTGACAACTGTGATGTACAATAAAGGCTTTGCAATTATTTATTGAGAAAGGGTATGAATAACTGCACATGGAATGTTTTGTAAAAAAAAAAAATATATATATATATTATTCGTTAATGTCTCTAACCTTACTTTCTTTTGTCACCTTTTTTGCGTTCATCACACCTCAACTATTTAAAAATAGAGACCCCTCTGTCCATTCGATTGGACGGTATCCATTTGGTGGAATACAAATATAAGTACATTAACTTATGATACAGATGCGTTTTTGCCACCACTTCATAACCGTGGTATTGGTTTAAGCCAGTATACCTTGAAAGCTGAGCTGATTTTCCCTAAGAAAATTATATTCAAAAATAAATAAATAGATTTGCCTATTACTTTCACCTCTTTTCTGCCCTCCCCAGTTTGGAATGGCCAATTGTTTTAGTCTCAAGCAAGAACCTTTACCAACTTAATTTTCAATAGCCATTCAGTGGCAACTCTATTCAATAATAGCCTACAGTACAGTACTACAGTACGGATTGTGCAACAGACTCAACTGCAACATAACTATAAACCTTGTAAAAACACAATATTGTACTCCCAATTTTGGGTAAATTGTCAAAACCTCACTTATATAATAAGTAAGCACAAGGAGGAAGCTAGGTTCATTGTGCATGTTAAATAAACTGGTTTTGGTGGTAAGAGTAACAAGCTCTTCCTCAGTTATTTGTGGAGTTTCTTTGCTCACTTTGTGAGCATATTTGAAAATGAAAGCAAGGTTCAGCCCCATGCTTGACGGATTTGTCTCCATGGGGTTCCCAGAACGGAGGCAGCGATGAAGAAAAACACCAGGATTAGTCCCTTGGCAAGGGATTGGGAATATGGTTCACCTGTAAGACAGTAAAATAAATGAATGCATGCCATTGTTCTTAATCTTAATGATTGCTTTGACAAAACCAATATCCTGCATGTCACCTTTTTGAAAATTATATTGAGATAGAAGTTTGATCATCTAGACTGCTCAGGGTATAATAGACACTGACAAGAGAAAGTTGAAACTGAATTAAATGTCAAAGATATAAATGAACAAATATAGTAACCAAAAGGTGAACATTAACCGTCAGTGGTAGGAAGAGTTATTACATGGAAGATACACTGATCAGCCATAACATTATGACCACCTGCCTAAAATTGTGTAGGTCCCGCTTTTGCTGTCAAAACAGCCCTGACCTGTCGAGGCTCCACTTGACCTCTGAAGATGTGCTGTGGTATCTAGCATGAAGACTTTAGCAACAGATCCTTTAAGTCCTGTAAGTTGCGAGGTGGGGCCTCCATGGATCAGACTTGTTTGTCCAGCACATGCTTAGGTAGTGTCAAAGTAACATCTACATGAATGGCAGGACCCAAGGTTTTCCAGCAGAACATTGCCCAAAGCATCAAACTGACTCCACCGGCTTGCCTTCTTCCCATAGTGCTTCCTGGTGCCATGTGTTCTCCAGGTAAGCAACGCACACGCACCTGGCCAGCCATGTGATGTAAAAGAAACCCTGATTCATCAGACCAGACCACCTTCTTCCATTGCTCCGTGGTCCAGTTCTGATGCTCACGTGCCCATTGTAGATGCCTTCGGGCACCCTGACTGGTCTGCGGCTACGCAGCCCCATATGCAACGAACTGCGATGCACTGTGTGTTCTGACACCTTTATCAGAACCAGAATTAACTTTTTCAGCTATTTGAGCTACAGTAGCTCATCTGTTGGATCGGACCACATGAGCCATCCTTCGCTCACTACATGCATCAATGAGCCTTGGCCGCCCATGACCCTGTCGCCGGACCACTTTCGATAGGTACTGACCACTGCAGACCGGGAACACCCCACAAGAGCTGCAGTTTTGGAGATACTCTGACCCAGTCGTATAGCCATCACAATTTGGCCCTTGTCAAAGTCGCTCAGATCCTTACCTTGCCTATTTTTCCTGCTTCTAACACATCAACTTTGAGGAAAAAATGTTCACTTGCTGCCCAATATATACCACCCACTGAGAGGTGCCATGATAACGAGATTATCAGTGTTATCAGTGGTCATAATGTTATGGCTGATCGGTGTATGCTGGTATATAGGCCAGCGGTCCCCAACCTTTTTTGCACCAAGGAACGGTCTCATATAGACAATATTTTCCCAGACTGGCCGTCTGGGGGGAAGGGGGGGTCACGACATGACCAGAATATCGATTAGTCGATTAATTGTTTGGTTTTATTCATGTCAGCTAACGTAGCAAGCTAGCACAAAGTTGACAACACAGCCACGCTGTGAGTGATGAACTCGCGGTGTGCGCATTACTCAAGTTCAAAATCTGTAAACTGTTGTGGGCGTGACAGAGATATTAGAGTGGCGAGAAAAGGGAAAACAGATTGTATCAAGTTCAATGGAATTACTGCACACGTAGCCTATTATTGTATATAATTGTTTTGTTTTTTCAGATTAAAAAAAATTATCCTTTCCGTGTGGCCCGGTAGCGAATGTGCGGCCCGGTGGTTGGGGACTGCTGATATAGGTCAAGTAACTATTTGGGATAGAGATGATCTCACCTGTGTAGTATCTAGTGAGGGGGTAGGCGAGCTGGGGCCAACAGACATCATTTCTGTCACAGTCAAATTCTGTAAAATTAATCTGGAACCTGATGGACAGAAATTCACAAAAATCCAATCAAACCTGAAGCCCTCCTGAAATCAACAGATACCACTAAAACACACCTTTATGCATGCAGTAAGTTAAGTTTAGGGAGAGTATGAAGAACGTTGATTTTCATGTCAATTTAATGCATTGGATTCTGGAAAGGGGAGACTTTAACCTGGTTTTTGGTGGCCCGGTCTGAACAGGGATGTCACTGAAGGTGACAGCTGATGAGATAGGGAAGGGCTGGGTAACAGCTGGGTTGAGACAGGGGACAGGGTCCCCTCCCCCACACTGCACCCTCCATGTTGATAAGATGTAACTAGGGGAAATAATTACATAATTATCAGACATCACTCAATATTAGTATTATTATTATTAATGACATTCTGGAGTTAATTTTTAATTGCCGTATTTATAAATATGATAATCTATAACAAAAAATATAAATAAAAT
>JAOVYW010000074.1:3861163-3892410 GCA_025775045.1 Hiodon tergisus | reverse complement strand
AGGTAACACTTGCTCTTTTGCTTTTAGTGGTAAAAGACCTATCTGATTTTCTCTAACCTGTGTGTGTGTGTGTGTGTCTGTCTGTCTGTGTGTGTTTTGTCTCCACAGTATGCTTGATCCTGGAGGACAGCTCTGTCGGTCGTGAGGTTATGAAGAAATCTTGTCCTTCTCTGCTCTGCAATCTGGATGAGGTGTTTTCCATCATCCTCGAGCAGGAGGACTTAAGAAATGGAGATATGTGTTACTTGGTAGTCAAGGTCAGTTTCAGAACGTACTGAACTGTCATTCTGATCTGCCCATGTGGTACTGAATGGCCATAAAGTGGGATGTATTAGAACTGTCGGTGGCAGTACTCTGTGTGTGGGTCAGCTTTTGGATGCTCCTTTGTTTATGAATGCCTAATGGATCCCTGTGCTCCCAGGTGTGTCTGCAGATGTTTCAGCTGTTGCCTGCAGAGGTGGCCCCTCTGGTGTGGAAGAAGCAGTCTGTAGACTTGGCACTGCAGAACACTCTCAAAGGCTTGATGTCTGTCATCCTGGGAGAGGTGCACACCGGAAACGTTTTTCTGTGGTTTCCTCGTAAAGATCCCTAAATATAATGAACTTGTTGTTCCTGCCCTTCTGTCCTTTCTCTTGTTCGATTATTTATGGACAGAGCTCAAACAGGGATGCCCGGCTCCTGGCGGGCACAGCTGTGACCATGCTGATCAACACCTCCCCAGAGGCCCAGGATGGAGCTGCAGCTGCATGGAGTGTGCTCCAGGTCACACAAGCAGGTGAGAAATGTGCCCCATTCGATACAGTGCGGTTTCTGATGTAAACGCCCCAGATGTGCTGATATCTTGGTCTGAGGTGAATGGAGGTATTGATGCTGGATTGTCCCGTGTGTAAAACATTTGCAGTATTACACTGTGGTAATGTGCAAGGATATGTTTCTCAGAGCCCTGGCAACTATGTATTGGTGAACTGAGGACACGGTGTAGACCCAGAATGCAAGATCACATAGACAAACTAGCATTGAGCAGGGGCCTGGTGACATGCTGTCGGAGGCACATTCTGGTCAGCGGTCTGGACAGTAAAGAGGTATGAGGAGTTACTGGCTGTAGTGAGTATGGTGTATCCAACTATGTATCACAAAGTTATTTAGTCTGTTTTTGTGTTGTTGATCATATGATTTTATTTGATGCCTGACTTAGAGGTGCCTGCTCCTGGATGGGCTGTTTCCGATTGTCTCTGCCTTGTGTGAGGAGAAGCTTGATTGTTACTATTATGTATTTCAAGGTACAGTACTTTAAACCAGTGCTGTCTCATCACTGAAATTTTCCGTGATGGAAAATGGGGGGGGGAAAAAACAAAAACCTTTCCCTTTATTTCTGGTGTTAACAGTGTTTTCAATGTGGCTGAAGTGTTTGAAGGAGTGTCTTGGCCAGATATGGGATGTTAGGGATGCCCCCTTGTTACTGGACAACTCAGATCTGTGCCACCAACTCACTCAGATCATTTGGAACAATGCGGAGAGCCCAGTGAGTACTGAGAGCTAAATCTATCTCAACATTTCAAAGTGGCATCCTGCTAAATCAATTTTCCTTACGCTTGCAGGTAGAAGGTGTCTCAGAGTTTGAGCACAGTTCATTTAGACTGCTCCTAGAAATCTATGAGCTGGAATGCCAGCATTTCATGGACACAGAGAAGCCTCTTTACCTTGCGTTACTGGGACGCATCACTTCGCTGCCTTGGGGGGCCAAAATCAAGTATTTTACTCTCTGTGCACTTCTCCAGTATGTCGGCACAAGCGTGGTGAGCGTAAACGTTGTGCGGGATAAAGGGCCTTTAATTACTTTGTAATGGTTGGCACTTAAGTGCATGTACTTCTGAAGTCATTACTCTAGTGCCAGATAAATGTATGTTTCGGGACTGTAGCTGCTGGTTTGTGAATGCTTACTTTTCTTCACTAGGTGCTGGAGCAGCTTCCTGAACTTCCTTGCCATCTGCTGAAATGCCTTTCCACCAATCACTTGTCCCCTTGTGCCTCGGAGGTCTACAAGTCCCTGATTCAACAGCAAAGGCGGGAGCTGTGTGGGGGTCTGAAGCAGGCCGCCCCTCTTTCAGAGCTGGAGCTGGCAGAGGAGTGGGCGCAGAGGTGGCGGGTCACTCTTCTGGATGCTCTGACCTCAAACGTGACCCAGCTTCAAAACGGTGCCTCCATCTACCTCCTGCCCTGGACCCTGCGCACCTTCCCCGCCGCCTTTGAAGTGCTGCAGGCTGCTCTCACTCCCGTCAGCCCAGGATGCCTCCGTGCATGGTCCTGCATCATGAGTGCGTGGAGGGCGGTGAGTGGCTCCTGGCCCCTGGAGAGCGGCGCATCCCTGGAGACCCTCCACCTAGCTCTGAGCTCCGTGGATGACGGTGTCCGACTGGCTGGGTTCAGGCTCGTGTGCTGCAGCCCCAAGACCAATCAGGCCCCCACCCAGACTGAGCTCTCCACCATGAAGCAATTCCTCCCTCTCAGCCTCAACAGTGAGTCCTCGCCCTTCCGACAGCACCTCCAGGCTGGGGTGAAGAAGTTCCTGGTCCGCATCCGGGACAGCTGCCTGGCTTGTCTCAGAAGGCAGAAAGGAGGAACTCTGGAAGACCCTGGTCAGGGAATCGAGACAGAATTGCCACTGGATCAAGGAGTAGGTGAGACCTGACCAAGTATTGGTATATAATGCTCCTACATTTTTCTGCGCCACTTTAGCCTCCTATTTAAGTTTGTGTCATTCTATATATCTGTTTATAAATGTCCACACATTTACCACATTTACATTTGTTCATTTAGCAGACCTCTTTTATCTAAAACCGCTTACATTTTGTGTATTAAATGTGCATTGCTCTGGATGTGGCTGTACACTAAAATAAACTTTGAGTTATGGTATGCTATTAAGGCCTCTCTGTAATGATTTCAAAAGCTTGTAAAAATGGGAGGTTATTTGATGTAGTGACTGCAAGAAGATTTTAAGCGTGACTGCTTCATAAACACTCCATGGCTATTGATCCTGTCCATCCAGCTCTTATTCCTGCTTTGATCCGGATGCAATGTTGTAGTCAAGGCAGTCCTCCTCGTCTGACAGGGACTTCAAAGCCTCTCCTTGAGTTGATGTGCGCTGCCTCCCTGCTGGCCAGTGTTTCAAACGGATGGCTAAATCAGACTAATCCTGTTAATTTGTTGCAGATTTTGTGGACTGGCTGGCGCAGCTGCCCTTTGCCTACCTTTCCCCAGGGCACTGTTATCAGAGGAAAAAAACAGCTCTGCTCCTGCTGTCCACTGTGTTGGAGACCTGCACTGACACCTGGAGCCCGAACAGGAAAAAGGGCCAGCCGCCAGGTTGGTGGAGAAGAGAACCAGTGCTACTTTTAAGGCCAGAGGGTTCAGGGAAAGGATCTTCATAGATTTTTCCAACACACATGGAGGGATAGTCTCTGGTGCGTCTGAGAGCATCTAGGGCTATGGTGTATCAAACCTACCTAGGTGAAGGAAAGTGGTTCGCTCTCTTCAGACATTTGGGCATTTCTATTCTCTAGTTAAAAGTAATTAAGCAGTAAGGCCTTGAATAAAGGCACTGTTGAAAGGGCATAACAGTGCCTATATTCGTGTTAAAGCACCTACTCTTGTGTCTTGCTGCTTTGATGAAATGGTTTCGACATATAAAAAAATCTATTTTTATATTTAAGATTTTTTTATTTATTAAGTAAATTAATTAGAATGTGTCCCCCCCCATCAGAGAATATAGTCTCGGTCATATTAATAATGGACTGACAAAATTGTTGCTAGGCAACACGAACCTTACTTACAGATATTTTACCAAGCTGAAAGGAGCTATTTATGAAAGGTTCTTAGTACCCCATAAATATATTTTTTCATTATTGACTTGAAGTGAATGCTGAGATTCTTCTCTAACAACAGTTAGAGAATATCACAGCCCACTCTATTTGCTACATCATTTTTTTTATGTTCAAATGATTTCAAAGATGTCAGTAACAGGTTTCAAAACTGGAGCGTGGTGAGCGTGCCTCTTGAGTTCTCTCTCACACCACATAAACCACTCATCAATTGTAATGCCATCCAAAATATTGAAATTCACCTTAACCGTTGTAGGCTATATAAGGCTAAACTGAAACACTACAATTGGGATTGTTTGCAATGACCAGGTAAATGGTGACAGTGGTATATTCTGAATATACACACTGCTTGAACACTTATCGACCAATGATCAAGGTGCGCCGGAACTATCCGTTTTATAATCGTGTTTAAGGACTTGCATGAAACCGAAATCCATTCTTTACAGTTCTGGTATTGAATGACATGATCGTTTAGTGGCTATGTTATACGTTGGTTTTGTTTTGTTTTATTTTCGTTTCAGTGGACATATCTGCATTGATCAGCTTTGCGAGGAACAGAGAACAGTGGGATTTCTTCTCCCATTCCAAGCTTATGGTCCTTATTGGATGTTTAGAAGATTCCACCAATGAGGTGTGTGCTGTGGAATGGTCTCAATCAACCCACTTTGACGGAATAGAAAACGCTTTTGTTAGATAACCAGTCGGCGCTGTGCTCCTCTCTAGATCCGTGAGCTTTCTGCTGCTCTGCTTGTGACATATTTCCCCCTGCATCTCCCGCACGACCTCACGCTCGTGCTGCACGAGCGGGCGAGGAAACTTCTCCGCAGCCCTCGTGTGCAGGATGCGCAGAGAGGAGCACTCATCGCCCAGATCGTATTCCAAAAGTGAGAAGCCCTTGACCGCCTCCGGCAGGAAGTCGGGTCGCTATAACAAACGCTCCTGATGCAGTGAACGCTGTCTCTCCACTCTCTCCGAAGGTCAGAAGACCTCGGGATGATCTTGCAGAGTGAGCCCCATGGCGGCTGGGTTAATCTTCAGGGTGTGAGGACTGAAGCGATGGTCAGGCATCTGCTTCAGGAGTTGGAGCTACACTACCTGACTGCTCAGACGGACATGCTACTGGCTGCCCGGACCAAACCAATACACGGTGAGACCCCAAGAAGTGTTGATGCAGAAATCCATAGACAAATAATTTTGGCTTGAGAATGTTCTTACCTTTCACGTATGAAACTCATTTTCAAGAAGATGCTTCTAAATATTATTTCCAGAAAGCAAAGTTTCTGGAGTTGGTTACTATACCATACATTTTGGCCAAAGGGATACCTAATAAAACATGTCATTCATTTAAGGATATATTAAGTATTAGCTGAATTTTATCTAGAGTACTTTACAGGGAATTGTACAAGTGTATACAAAGGTTTTTCCATTGTTGAAGCACTGCTTGTGGATGGAATCATCCTCTCTGTCCTATGCAGGCGTCCTGTCTGCGCTTCAGAAGTGTCTTTTAGATGTTCCTGGTTCCCTGGACTCCCTACAGAAGGCAGCACTGAGTCAAAGTGTTATGGCAGAAATCCTGACTTTACTGGAGAAGATAAGTCTCTTTCTGTTGGGTGTGCTGTATGGAGAGCTGGCTGGGTGCCCTGAAGAGCAAGGTAATTTTTGGTTGTAGGATGTCCTTGCTTAGATTTAATTTTGAAGCCACATTTTGAAGTTGTTTTGTTGTGAAGTGCATAGTTTGTGCTGACTGTTACCTAGCTGAAAACCCCCGTTGCTGGAAGAATGAGCCTAGGTCATGTGGTATAGGGGGGAAAAGCCAACCCTATTTATTTTTTAGACGCACCCCCATCTTTCTGTGCCATGGGAAATGCCATCTGCTCTGTGATTGCCCAGAGTGAGGGGCAAATTGGAGGGGAGGGAGAAGACTGTGTGCTGCTGACGCAGGAACACAGCCTCGTCCTCACCTGTTGCTGGGTTTCCTTTAAGGTACGGACAGTGATGAGTGAGCTGAAATCAACCCAGACCTGTAAGAACATTACAATGTGATGGAAAAATTCATTCTTTTCTAAAGACATATCTCACATTTTGAGTTTAACCTGTGATAAGAGACCGGGGCTGGCCAGGTAATGTGTGTGTATATATATATATAAATGTGTATATGTGGTGTTGTGCAAAAGTTTATGGTAACATTGGTAAGTTTGATGTGATATAATTCCTCAGTACTACTTTTTTTCAGCACAGGTAAAAATGAAATATAAAAATGTATTTTACTTTTTTTAAATCGAGCGCAGCCAATGACTTATCTTCGTCTTGTTGTTGTTGTTGCAAGGAAATTGGGATTTTTCTAGGCTGCCTGGTTGAGAGGTTGTTTATGGGTCTGGACCCAGCAGAGGCTTCCATGGCCACGGAGGATTTAATGAGAATGTCCAAGATTTTCAGCAACATCCTCCTCAAGTGTCGCCACTGGGTAATGACAGCGTTTCCATCATTGAAGAACCAGAGTAGGCTGCATGTCCTTACAGAAAATATGCCCTCCAAGTGCATTGCTTCTTACTCCCCACCAAGGCGCATTCTCTCGTGTGTGTTTTGTTTTCGACACCTACAGGGAGCAGTGGAGGGGTGCTGCATTGGATTCACAAAGTTCTGCACAGCTCTGCTGAGTCACAGCAAGCCTGAACTGCGAGAGATTCCCACTCGAATGCTGGAGAAGGTATGGGGGTGGGGGGGGTAACCCACGCGTACTGCCACATCACACCGCTGGGGGTAGTTAACCCCAACCAAGGCACTAAGATGATTTTAAGAGCTCGGGGGCTCTTGAGACCGGACAAAATCCAGTTGCTGTGAATGATGAGTCTTTAATTTGGCAGGAGCAGTGCAATCCTTAAGTCACAATTATATAATTAGAGCTGAAATAGGTTAAATAATTCGTATGACTAATACATCATAAAAACTATGGTATTTGCCCTAATGCAGGAATCTTGAAATTCTGTCAGGCCTCCTTCTGCCACTAGAGGGGGCCGTATCGATATTTGTACCATGCAAAGGAGCTTGTTCAGCTGGGACACAACCAATCACTAGAGTGGTCCACGCAATCGCTAGAATGATTTTTAAAAATCTGATGCTTGTATATTGGGTAGGTTTTAAGTATCAATTCCCCTAACCCCAGTGCACATACATTTATGACATGTTTATATTCAAGCAGTCATTAGCAGTGTTATTTTCTACTTAAATATCCAGCAAGCATTTCCATCTTTAAAATACATTACAGGATTCTGCTCAGTTAAAAACCAGAATGTCTAAATAATAATTCCTAGCTAAAATACAATTTAAAAACCCAGCCTCTCCAGCCACTTTAACATACGTTCATCCATTCATTCATCCAGCCAGCACGTACTGAAAGTTTGACACAAAGTTCTTGACCACCACCGCTTCCCCTAGGGCTTGTTGGTTCTCCAGTCCCCGCGCAACACCTCCGTCACCAGGCGGGCCGCCGGACTGCCCATGCTCATTCTCTGCATTGTGGCGGCAGAAGAGACTAGCAAGGCCAGGCCCCTCTTGGCCCTCTGCATGAAGACTCTGCTGGATGTTGCCAGCAGCCCTATGCCAGACAGCTGGGATCAGACCCTGGACCTTCCACAGGTACATGTATTTCCCATTGTCCATTCAACATTCTAACCACACCTGACACAGTACATATAGGTCAGTCTACTTTGCTTGAAATGATAAAAAGGGTCCTGCAAATATAATGTCGGTACCAAACACGAGAGGTACCTAAATGATTATTGTTTCTCGCACTTATTTTAACAGGTAAGTCCATTTAGGAGCAATCCGGTTAAGGCTACTCACAGATACAGTAGCTGCCAGCAATGTCCTGTTTTGGAATGGCACCCATAACCCTCTGAGCCAGCCTGTCATGCTTCCTGTACTTGCCATGGCCAGGTGTGCGCCATCCACACACTGCAAGCGTTGGTGCGAGGTTCAGTGCTGGGGATGGCCATGCTGCACTTCGCCTCTGCAATAACCATACTGTCCCTGACGCTCTTGAGCTCGTCCTGCTGGGCAATGAGGAACGCCGCACTGCAGCTGTATAGTAAGTCTCTCACCTGCTCTCACGCCCAGTAAAGGTTTCATCCCGTCTTGTGTACCAAAGACAAGAAGTGGTTTACTGTTGATCTAGCGTTCGCATGAGACAAGCAAGAAAAGAGACTGGTGGAGTGGGTAGCAGCTTAAAATGTGGCATTCTAGTTTCTGTTAATGCTGACAATTCTATTCATAGTATGTAATGGCATGCTCTAGACTTTTAGATCAGCTGTGAATTGGAAGCAAGGTTGATCAAGAGCATATGGGATTCTGTTTTTGCATTATAAAAATAATACGGCGGTATGATGTGCTATTCAGTTGTTGTGTTCATGGTGCATACATTTTTTTTTGTAAAGGCTTCATGGGGCTTTAACGTTTTACTGGAATGCTGCTCACTTATTAAACAGTATCAGTAAGATGTAAAAAAAAAAAGTATACTATGTCCTCCAACATGTTGTATGTTCTCGGATCTGTTCTGTGGTTCCAGGCGCCCTGTGTTCTCGAATGCTGGGGCAGCGCCCTGAGGCCGAGGAGAGTTCCTCTCCACACGGGATGTCGCCCGCTGCGTTTTTCACCCATTACCCCGCCCTGCAGCCCTTTCTCCTGAGGGAACTGCAGCTAGCCGCCAATGACCCTCCCGGGGAGGCCAGACTTCACCTGCACCCTTCCTTGTTCCCTGTTCTCACCCTCCTGGCCAAACTGCAACCAGGATTCCACGATGAAATGGGGTACCATACTAATCTATTAAGAATCTTGTTTTTTTGGGGGGGATTAAAAGCTACAGGCTCAGGCAAACTGTTTCACATGTTTGATTTTGCCAGGTGTCAGTCTGCATTCCTGACACCCCTGCTGCAGTTAGCCGCCAGTTCCATCTACAATGTCAGAGTGATGGCCTCCAAAGCTCTGGCCACCATGACCCCTCCACCTGAGTATGTGAAAACTTTGCTTCAGCTGGCTGGAGAACTGCCTGGGCCTGGAGACCCTTGCTCTCACAATCGCCTCCATGGACGGCTATTACAGATGAAAGCCCTTTTGGCCAGAATTTTAAATGCTTTCAGGTACGAGTGTGAGGCAGTGAGCCTTATGCTGCTCAGTTTGTCTGTCTGTCTCTGCGTTTGAGCTGTATGATGGTGGGTGCCTTGTTTTCCAGCGCTGACAGGGATGCAATATGTGACATAGTGGAGCTTTTTGAGTCTAAGCTGTGGCTTGTGACATCGGGCCAGAGGTGTCCATTGATCCGCTCATCCTACCTGAGTGTGGCAAGCCTGCTGGCAAGGTTCTGCTCACCTGGATTCTTGGACAAGCTGCAGACAGAGCTTCAATTGCAGCTGTGCAGCCCCTCCCAAGGGCATCTGGTATGGTGCTCCAAAGATCCTCTCTGCTACCACATTTTTAAATGCGTTTCACACTGACGCGTTGTTTTTAGAGGAACACGTAATGCTTACCGTTTTGTACTTTGTATTTGCTTTTGGCAAGCGTCTCTCTACTCTCTACCGAGTGGCTGACCACATCACAACCGACTTTAAAATATTGAACTGATCATATTTGTTTACATCTTTTTTTAACAGGATACTCCATAGTTTTTGTCAAATAGCGTAAATAGTTTTGTCAAATAATCTAACACCTAGAATTTAACAGAAACACTAAATGTATCTCCATTATGCAGTTATGAGGCAGTATTTCACACTATTGGTCGTTACCACAAATTAAAATTATGATCTGCAATTTAACAGCTCTATTATCCATGCCGTGTGCAGTATTTAAGAAGGCTCACTGCTGATAGAATTTTGGTTGTGATTTGGTTACTGCATAAACGTCAGTTTTATGAGCTCTCAGGAGTCACCCATGCCTGTTGGTCATCCTCACAGATGGGCTCTGGCGCGTTCCATGAAAAAGCCGTTCGCTTCATATGTGAGGAGGCAGTACGGCTTGGCAGTTCCGAGTGGGTGGGTCCAATGTGGCAGAACCTTCCAGCAGAAAGCGCTGATGTGCAGCTGTCATTGGTCAAGTGGGCAGCGGAGAGCCAGTGCTGGAGGGGTTCCAGCATGCACCAGGTGCTAGGAGATTCTCTGCAGGTAATGTGCCACCAGCAGTTTAAGTACCCCAAGGGTGTCGTTTGGTTTTCACTGAAACATTTTGCTATAGTAAAATGTGAGGGATTATAACCAGTTAAGAAATGTTTAAATATGTAGTTTTCCTTGGTTCCTAGAAAGGGGCGTATTTGTGCTTACTGCAAAATTAGATTCACTCCTCCAAAACTTATGGAAGGCAATATACTGTTCATTGAAACTCCAGCATGTAACAATAAAAACAATGTGATTGCTGTGTTCGTCAGTTACTGATGGATTGTTGTGTTTGTGAGTTAGTGATTTAAACGATGTGATTACTCTGTCCGTCAGTCACCCAGTGAAACACTGTGATTGCTGTGTCCAGGCAAACCTGAAGGTCACACTGTTGAAAGGGAGTGTTGAATACAAGATGACGTATTTAGCAGCACTGGAGGCAGTGATGACCCCCTCTGTTGGATGCCAAGCCCGTGATTGCCCTCCACTCCTGGGGCCAACCTCAGGGGAGTGCCTGGAACTGCTGCTGGTGAACCTGGAGGGCAGGGAGTGCGGCCCCGAGCTTCTCTCCCGAGCTCTGGTCGCAGTCAGTTTGCTGCTACCTCACAGGTCTTTCCATCAAACTGTACCTGGTTTATCCTACGCTTGACAAATGAATTCAACGCTTTTTAAAGCAGTTTAAAGAACCTGTAGTTAATGTTTTGGCTTCAGTTACTCCACTGTGCTCCACCCATCACACACACAGCTGATTCTGCCTGCAAGGACGTTCTCTCTCTCTCTCTTCCCCTGTAGCTGTGAGCTGCCGCTGGCTGAGCGCTGGTGCCGTCTCCTTGAAGTGCACAGGGTCCCGGAGAACCCCGAGACCCTCCGGTTGGCATGCGCAAAGGGCCTTTGGAGGACCGGGGCCCATCTGATAAGCCGGACCGTGAGGGACAACACCGGAGACCAAGCACTGAGCATCAGGTATACCACTGGGACCCCCGTGTTAACACTGCAGCTCACTGGGTCAATCAGTAGAAATGTCAAGTATAACTCTTTCTAATATTCCTACAAAATGATTGTTGTCCTGTTTAGAGACCATAAAAACAGCTAAAAATCATCCATCTAGGGCCGAGTCCTCAGGTGTTCATCTTTTAGATAAGCGAAATAAATAATCTTGAAGTAATTTGTTCAGAAAATAATACTTTGAGGTTCTCGTTTTTTAAAAACTGTTCATTTGAATGTTGCATTTTGTGGGCATAAATCATTTAGTGTCAGCTGTTACAAACTTTGTGTTTTGTGTTTTCTTTTCAGCTTGATCAGCACTGGCATTTATCTACTGCAGGATGAGAACCAGGAAGTTAGGACAGAGGCATCCCTCTTTGTCTCCACATTGGAGAATGTGTTGAGAGGCAGGTCAGAAAAGCATGGGCTTCAGATGCTGGTGAACCAGGGATTACTCTTCCTTCTTAACCTGCTGTTGGAGGAATTTTGGGATTACCCAGACACCCCGAAGGCATTGTTGTGTCACCTGCCAGGGTTTGACTTGAGTGAAGTGTTGAGGGATGCCCAAGATACAGAGTGAGTCTCACATAGCTTATCAGGCTATGCTATTTAATTTCTTATAAAGCTTATTGTGCTATTTGATTGTTTTTCCCACCCCAGAAAAATAGGTTTGCATGAATAATTTTTCTCCTCTAACCACCAACCATGCAATCTGAGTTGCAGGTAAAATGTTCGAATTACTCCGTTTTTCCAGGGGTTTCAGTCTCTATGAGCAGGATGAGGCCAATGTGTTCGCTGAGCCTGCAGTGATGTCAGAGTATCTGCTCCCCTGTCTGCTTCAGCTGGTTGAAAGATCCACAAGATCCTCCTCTCTGGGAGAAGGATTGGCATGCTGGGCCAGGGAGAATGCAGCCAACGTGCTGGAGAATGTGAGCCTCTGCAGGCGGCTCAGGCCAGGTATCACAGAACTAGGTTCTTCACATTGAGAACTCTATTTTGGTGATCATAGTGCTATGCCTTAACACAGGCGCTAGATGCCTGTGAGTTGAGGTGCAGTCATGTCAATGTTGGAATTTCCCTGATGTGTTATGGTGGAGCCGGCGCAAATGCAACCGTTAAAAGGGATGTCTTAAACTAGGAATCAAAATATAGGTGTGGTATGTGTTTGATTACATAATGACCTATTACAGTTGTTTTTTTCCGGATTAAGAAATATTTTACTGTGTTTAAATTAACCTACTATAGACTAATGTATTATAAAGTGGGTTTTGTACTAGAAAACTGATGACATTTAATTTATAAACATAAAAATCTGTCTTAAGATTTTTGTGTGTAGATAACGTTGTGAGTTTGAATTCTTAATAGTGTAGTCAAAATAGGTTTTTTTTTTGTCTGCATTTGCACTAAGAGGGGGGGTCTCAATCGGCGGAGACCAAAATAGCACTGCACTGATTTTTGTTTTAAATGTCTCACCCAATGATACGCCCCACATGGCCAGTCAAATTTTTTTTGTCATGCTTTAAAGGACTTCTCACCAGCAGTGCTAAATAACACGCTTGCATGGGACAAAAATACCAAATCCAGTACCCTCATACGCTCCCACTTGCATTATAGAGGCCCGAGTATTTAACTTTATTGTGTGATGGACATGGCTCGAGGATGCAATGTCGGACAATATAAACGTCAGCGCGTTTAGATCTGTAAGAAGAGACCGGTGTTGTTGCTGTTTCAGGGGAGGCATTGGCCCTGTCCTGGCTGGACCTGTTAGTGGAGCCAGGATTCCAGAAGGCCGTCTGCGGGCTGTTTGTCCGGGCACTGTTTCTGCTCCGCCTGCTGGAGACCTCAGAGGACCTGAGGCCTCTGTGCGATCCCATGGCACTGCGTGAAGATCTTCACTCGGCACACAGACTCCTCAGCTGCAATGGCGTCCTATTGCCAAGTGTAATTTCTCTGGCCATTGACTGCACCAAGTGAAAGTATCATTTCATCTGGATATATTTAAGTCACCGGGGCTGCTCTAAATGGTTAACTTTTTCAAATTCGTAAATCTTCCATTTGTAAATAAAACCTGCTGCCAGTACTTGGCAAGCGCGAACAGTCATTTTAATTGCATTCCTTGTGCTGCATCAGTGCTTCAGTGCTTAAATATGCAGTTATGCAAGTTCATTTGAATGTGTTCACGTTACTGCTGATGCAGAGAAAAGAGCAGGACCTGAACCATGCTGCTGTGCTTCTTTTCTATTCTCACTAAGGCAGAAGAGCATATTTATGCAGGGTCATAACCCATATGCAGGGTCTCTGGTTAGTCTGATGTTCATCAAAGGGGGACATTGAAGTATCAGCAACATTTTAATTTGAAATGCTTTTAAATCCTTTTTTCTTTCTTCTTTCATCGCTCACATTGTGCCTCTTGATTGTTTTTGTGTGTGTGTCAAACAATAAAGCCTTACAGGGCTCCACCCATCATTTATTGGATGTCTTAATTTTTAGTGCATTTAATATTTATTTGCTATTTCAAATGTATATTTTTTCAGACTATAAATATAAACCATAGTTGTTAAATGTCTGAAGATTCAAATTTAGACTATTTGATCCTATAGCTATTAACCACCTTTATATATCCTGCTTCAGTATTTAGAAATATATATTCTCATGTACAAGACATAAATGTCGTCTGTCATCTTGAAACTATCTTTATTTTGGCACATTCGCAGTGTTTTCCTTGATGTTTGCGTATCTTCCCTAGTCTATAAGCACACCAGATGCAGTGGTATGTTCAGTTGATTAGAAAACGTGTTCCACGTGTTCATTCTAACATCAGCGCAGTGCTGCTCTGAAGAGATAAACAAAGCATCGCTGTAGGAAAACCCGCTCCCATCCGCCGCAGACTGGTTCAAACTGACTCTGCTCGTCGTCTGTGCTGCAATGCAATCGGCCACCACAGTAAGGTGCACTCTCTTCAGTTTACGGACTATTGTCTCACACCATGTTTTTCAAACTAACCACTTCTGATTAGGTTTTATGCGCAGTGAGGTAATGCCAGCAGTTACATGGGCGGGGTGATTTGGGTTCATATGGATAGGTGTCTATTTTTCTTGCTGCGTTAGGGGTAATGAAAACTACGTAAAAAGTGTTGTCGGCTGCACCCATCAAGAAGGGAAAGAAAATACTCTAAAGTTTTGCATTCAAAATACTTTAGCCTAGTATGAACTGGCAAGATCCCACTGGAGACACGGTGCACAATAATTACTTAATCTTTCCTGGAGCAAGTTTTAAAAGCATTTTTATTGATAATTTTGCAAATCACACATTGGCAATCAGCTATAAAGTAAAATAATGCAACCGCAAATAACAAAAACACGAAACTTGTTAAGACAAAAAAGAATGATGGAATGTGTGTTTTTGTATCATAGCACAAGCTGTACTTGGAAGTTGAACCAAAGATATTTATACCACCTGCTGTCTCTTTAAATACAATAACCCGTGCACTTAAACCCTCTTGCCGGAAAGCGTTCATCTTAATATGATAACGATTTTGACCGGTTATTTTGCAGTTATTTAGCACATTTAAATAGTGAAAACGAAAGCTCCGTGGTCTTGCTGTAGACGCAAACATGGTACTGAAGATTTTGATCGTCTCGGCAGTTTTCTAATCACATTAGCGACTTTTCACATTGCAGTCATTGGAATTAGCTCCTAGGGTTTATATAATACATTTTCCGTAGTAGGCGGTGCCTTGGTAATTCCACAAAGTGGATACTGAATCCGGGAGGATACTACTCCTCAGTATCGCCGAACTTTTGATTTGATAATTAATTGGTCCAGTTAATATTCAAATAAGGACCAATAATATTTGGTGCAGTTGGAACACAATACTTCAGGCCCAGAGTTATTAACCACAGAAAATGTTTTTAAAAATCCAACCCACTGAATGTTAGTTTGCAAATGTTAACTAAAAGGATCTTATTTTTTCATAAAAAGTTGAAATTGAAGCAACATATTTAGAACTAAGTATTGACCCATGTAAGCAAACTCAATTCTAACTGCAAGTGGGAACTTAGCTGTGCCTGCATGCATTAGAAACCCATGAGGTTAATGCATTTGTTGTTTCTCCTTTAAAATTATTTAGTTTTTGTGTTAATCAATTAAGACTGATATTTCCTTGAAAACAGGTTCAAATCAGGAACCATCAGAGCATGTTTTAATAGTCCTGTTGGTTATACACCTTCTGTAATAGTAAATTAAGAGATTTATTTTATGTATGCCACGGACAGCAACCCATTGGTTTAGCCCTTTTAATGCAGGGGGATGTTATATGGCCTATTCACCACTATCTGTATGCCCAGGTTAAACAGACCTCCAGAAGTACACGAGAGATTAAACTTTTAAAGTCAGAGATGAAAAACCCACTCTGCTAATGTACCCTAGACAACGAGAACACAGGGCCCCCCAGTATCTGTCAAATGTCGTTTTATATTTATTTGTATTGTTCTTCTGTCTCTGTGAAACATGTAATTTATTTTCCACTATACTGTCTGGTGTTGAAAGTGATCAAACTGGAACCCAACTGAGCAGACGACCAGACACTAAACGAAGAAAATGAATTGTTTTTTGTTCAATCGACAGTGTTCAGGAAAGGGCAAGCCTGTAAACCCATCTATTGGGAGAACAATCATGTGGAGTACATTGGAGTATATTCCAGTGTATGAAATCTAAAGCAACTGAATGGAGGCATATGAGGGTGATGCAATGTAGTCATTCATTCCCGTGATTCTGCTGCTCTCTCTCCCATAGATAGGAGCAATAGGAGTAAATGCATTTTAAAGCCCAGCACTTCAACCAAAACAAAAAACCAAAAAACAAGCCCGATATTTATTCGTGCAAAAGTACAAGTACGGTTTATTCCATGTATTTTGTCTGTAGTATTGTTTTGGTTTAAGATCTATAGGCAGCAAGTCTGTCTTTGTTTACCTTTCATAATATTACTTAAGATTATACTGTTATAATTATCCTAAATAAATAGTTACTTATTTGAGCTCTTTTTGACAAATGCCCCAAAATATGTTCAGCCAAACTACACAATTTTAATGTTTAATCTTTACCCAAAGCACTTAAAACAGGGAATACATTTTATATATATTTAATTTATTTTTATTTTTTGCTGTCCCTACTTTTTAACCGTCGCGCAACAGCTTGTTTTTTTCACTGCCAGAGCAGTCTGCTGAATGCTCTCCGACGCGGCGGAGCTGAGGTGGCTCTAGGACCTTGGTGCAAAAAAGGGAGTTCCCCAGACAGAGGCTGTTTTCTGAAAGCTGAGACCAAGAAAACAAGGGCTTGCCTGCAGGGACGGAGAGAGCAGTTTGACTGAACATTCAGCTTAGGCTCTTCTTCAAAAACATACACAGTCTTTGTCGTCATTTTTTTCTTTGAGATTCATATTTATTTTTTACTTTTTGTCATCCGGGCAATCGTAGAAAAATATGTTTCAGTTGCACTTTGTTTTGTTGAGTATCACATTTGTGGATGGTGCGTCAATTATTCAAGGTAAGCATTGTTTCAAAAGTGTTATGGATAATATTCTATACTATAAAAAACATATTTTCCTCGCGTAGGCTTTTTATTCGCAACGTGTTTAAACGAGGTATGTAGACGGTTCGTCGATTTTGGTCTACTTGTGTTATTGTTTCAGCTTAAAACGGCTAAAATGTTTTCAATAAAGCAACCGATATTTACTTGTTTTAATACTTGGAAGAAGTAACATTATCGTTATAAGACTAGTATAACATATGGCTCTATATATAGCTATAATAATATGGCTATAGTAAAACATTTAAAATTTTACTTAAATCTATTATTTGATTTGATTGGTTATATTTTCTTTTCTTTCAGTAGCCTATCTATTAGTTTTACAAGAGAGTTAAACAGTTTCAAATTTTGAATCTCCACAGAATGCATACGCGACAATGGGATAGAGTACCGGGGAAAACAACAGATCACGTCCACTGGACAGAATTGTCTGAACTGGATTAATGTTACCAGGGACTACAATGATTCTGCCAACGTTGATATGGAATTCGGTAAGGGTGCAGTTTTGTCAGTTTGTAAAAATCTTTTATAAATCGCCATTGATAAAAAAAAAATCTACAATTAGTCGCTGATTCAGAATTGAATTGCACATCAATGTACCATCAATGTTTCTTGGGGGGATATGAGAAAAAATGCAGTTTTTTTAATGGTTAATGGTTAATGGTAAAAACCATGAAAGGCCAAAGCACCCTAAACCAGGGTCCAGACCGGATTCCAGGATTGCAGTAACAATGTGGTGGCGTCTTGTCGGGTAATGTTTTAGTGTTATGTCTCGGTCAACTCAAAGATATCTGTTGGCACAGTTCATTTGGGATGAATCTCTGATTGCCATCCACTTCAGACATGTATGGTAGGGCCTCTTATGGTGTGTGTTGGTTGACTTGTATTAGACCTACATCTTCTACATCTGTGACAAAGAGCCTACACACACAAGGGAGTAAACATTCTTGTACTTTAAATGTGTTAACAAATGCTCTTGGTGTTATTTGTTTTGGGATAAAGTTAACGTATCTTAATCTTCTATGAATACAATCAGTGGCCTTGCTATGTTTTAGACTGTGCTAGTTAGTGTTTATATAGCTTTTTCAATGTGTCCCTGCAGCGATTGCAAACATTTGGTTGTTAACTATCATGGTTTTCCTTGTTGTTTAGGCATCGGGGACCACCGCTACTGTCGTAATCCAGATGCTTCAGGCAAGCCGTGGTGCTACGTGACAAACCTGGAAGGCAAGGTCCAAAGAGAAGAGTGTGCCATCATCACATGCAAAGGTATCCATTCATAACACATTACATTATACACCTGTAAATAGTTTTATTTGGTTGTATTAACGTAAACGCTCTTTTTTTACATGAACACTCAATGCACCGCATTGTTAAAATATGGGGGTACCCTCTGTCAGTCAGACTTAAATTTCAAATTTTCTGTATCTAAAACTGTCATAATTTATGATTCAGATTATTAATATTATATAGTTAAGTCTGCTTTGGCTGACGTATCTTCAAATCGAAATTGTGCAATCCGCTTTAAAACTAAAAGTCTTCAAAAATCTAAAGAAATTACTTTAATGTTTCCAGTTTTGTGCTAATTCTTGACAAGCTTGATGATTATGATGGGATACTGCACAAGAGTCCCTTTTCAACATTTAACATTTCAGTGTGATAGCCTTTAATCCTTACTTTGAGGCTCTGTGCCTTATATTACCACATTTCTTTTGTCTATGTGCTTTCCTCTCCACCTCCTGACTCACCACCCCGCACATGAAACAAGATGCTATACTTAAAAAAACACTCCATGGTTATGAAACCAAATGGTACATAAGCTATGTCATACCCTAATTTGGTAATCGAGATATTTTTACGTGGGCTTCTTGTTTGCGCTTTGTTAACATTGCTCCTAACACTGTAATGAAAGGCTGCGTTACATCGGGTTCTGGTTGTCATAGGGATGTCTAAGAGCCAGCCTCATGGCTCAGCTCGAGTATGTCACAAATACAGATGCCTGTACCTCACAAATGAAACGCATAAAACGGAAAGTGTAGGGCTTGGTTTTAATTAACTGATTTACTGGGTAAATCAGCTGGAAATTCAACACAACAATCAGTAGGCCATGTCACTTGATGTGAGAATGAAAAATCAATTTGTTTACTCAGACAGGTTTTCCAGACAATCGAAGATTTTAAATCATAAATTCAGACATTCAATACATTTAGTTTTCATGTACATCTGTAAAAAAATCATTTGACCAATTGTTTATAAGGTGTACACTGTATACCTTTTTCTCACAAGCTGTGGCTGTTTTTGTGCTGATAATAGTTTTTTTAGAAATTAACAAAGGCTTGGCTTTAACTTGGTCTTCTAAAAGGCTGAACAGGAAAAACGTGCTTCAGCTGCCATTGAGGAGGGCAGAATTTGCCAATTGGTTAAAGTAACATGCTTCCCATGGAGACAGTATCCCATTGGCTGCAGTCACTAGTGAGCTCAGGCTTGGTAAACAATTTTTGTATATATGTATGTATGTATGTATGTATATGTGTATATATATATATATGGGGGAAGAAGGACATAGACTCATATCTCAGTTGTATGTATAAGACACACTATACCAAACATGTTCTGCCTTCATCAGTTTATACCTTTTTTTCCAAAACTGATCAAAAACACAGTATGTCTGGGAACTGGTGCAAATAAGGATAGAATTAAAACCATCTCAACATGACAGAGATTTTATTCACATGACTAAATCACTGGTTATCCATTTCACAGGCCTTTCATTGCTAATAATGTATGAAATAACTTCTTTTTTTTAAGTGGGGTTACATAATGAATAGGTTGGGGCTCATAGATCATACTCAGCATTGCGTTGGTGTTCTTGTTCTCCAGACCAGGTCCCCATGGCAGAAAAGATTCCAAAATCAGATTTGGAGGACACAGAGATCTTTGAGCCTGCGAGTTCTCTTCCAGCACAGAGTGAGGGTGCCGCAGTGCAGCCGGTCATTGGAATCAGTCAGCGGGTCCACACCGGGCCTAAGAAGAAAAAGGACTTGGGAACCCTGGGTAAGTCCTGCTAACATGGCAGGACGGGAGATCAGAGGCTTGAGGGAATCCTTAAGTAATCACACCACATTAATCGCTCTTGTGTCCTAAAAATGCCTTAAATGCGTTGTGACCTCCTCTCACAGGCTACGTTCTGGCTATCCTTATGATGGGTATCATTATTCTCCTCGGAGTGGGCATAACACTTGGCTACTTCTACAAGAGGTCAGTTAAAGGCGCAAACCCAAATAAATTCACCATGTTGTTTTGGTGTCTGTAAACGGTAACTGTAACATTATCATGTGTGGCTCTGTATCATATACGTTGCATTTTGTTTTGATCCTTAAAAACATACATACACATTTAATTACCATGTATGTTCTCATCAAAAAAGTGGTATAAACAGAGGAGACATTTTTTAAAGTACATAATGCTAACTATTTGAAAAGTGCCAAGAGGCTGTTGTTTATGGTTGAGAGAAGAAAGTTGAGCTCTTACTGTCCTGCATTGGTGCTGTAATATGTTACAGAGGCCACAGCGGAGACTATTTGGCAGCACACATGGAAGGGTTGTGTAATGTGTCACATGCAGACAGGCAGTCCAGCACTGGCCTTTTCCCTGCCAACCCCTCTAAAAGTCCAGGCCTTGGTGTCTCTATTTTCATCCCAGGGGCCAGGACCTGAAGATGGAGCACGAAAAGCGTGTGTATGAAAGGGAAATGCAGAGGATCAACCTTCCCCTCTCTGCCTTCTCCAATCCGGGCTGTGAGTTGGTGGACGAGAACACCATCGTAATCAGCACCCAGCAAACCCCCTGCGAGGAAGACGGGGCAGTGGAGGGGGGAGACCCTCTGATGGGTCAGGCCGGCACCCCAGGGGCCTGAGCTCACAGAGAGACTCAGTATGAGACTGACTGTCACATATCTTGGATGAGCAGCTGCCCCCAGTATACACTATCCCGAGCCCTTCATCCTGTCTGTATTTTAAAGGCTTTCTTGAAAATTGTGAGCTTGACCCAGAAAGGCAACCTTTTCCTTGGTTTTTCTGATGTAAATGCTCAAGTCTAAATGGAGGCGATGGAGGGATTCTCTCAGCTTTGGGAACTTTCAGGTAGTCAACAACTGGGCTGGTGTTGAAAAAAAAATGCATGTCAGGGATGCTTATCAGTCTAAAAACATGACTACTAGCTGTCTGTTTAAACTTTCAGTGCTGGATAATTCAATCAAATGTAAATATAAGCGATTCAGGTTTATTTACAGAGCTGAAAAATCTTGTCGGACTGTGGTTTAGTTTTCATGCTGAGACTATGACTAAATCTGGGCATTGCAAAGGGATTGTGGGATCCCATGGCTGTGCTGTGGTATGTCAGCAAGCCGGGTCAAGATTTCTGTTCAGTTGGAAATTTTTGATCATCTTTGCTTTGAATTGGACAAGTTGTATTGACAAAAATGCAGTCCAGTACAATCAATGAATGGACAAAGTGGGAACTGGACTTTTTTAGAAAGAAAAAGAAAAAAGTGGCGGATTTTATGCCAGGCTTCTTTAGTCTAAAATAAACTCTCAAGGAACATAAAACTACGGAGGAAAGAGTAACTGTTAACAACCGTGCATTCCCAGAATGCATTGCCTTACTCTGTTGCATTTGAAGGACTTTTCCCCCCTCCTTGGGCAATATCAGTTTTTTTCTAGATGTAGCCCTGGTCGATAAAAGCTACATTAAACCTGATGTGAAGAGGCGGTCTGCTTATCATTCCAATTTAGTTGTTGTCTGATAGAGGAGTGAGACGGACGGTTTATTTTTAAGAACAGTGTGATTTGGAGAAGAGAGCACGGCTGAGAACAGATGCCTCTCTTGATAAAGGTATAAAATGGCTCGATAGGAAAAAACTGTCCTCTGTTGAGGATAATCCATTATGTGGTTAGTCTCTCACTGGAGCTCATATTACAATTGGAATTATTAGATTAGACTTGTACCTCAGGGCAAGCATACTGTACACAATGGTGGATTATGACTAATGTCTAATAATAACTGATCTGCCTTCTACTATCCAACATGTGGAACCACTGAATAAGTTATATACAGAATAAATAAATTATATCGGCGGTGCAATATGTCTGGATTTGCAGGCCATCAAGACTAACTTTAGATTCTCTATTTCTTAAACATTTATTTTCTAATGAAATTGCACTTTCATTTTCATCTTTGCCATCAAGAACTTCTGTAACTTTTTGGAGTTTTTTTTTCTCTTTCCAACTGTTGCCATTCTGTGAACTAAACAGTCTTGATTTTAGACCTTTATTTTTCTGCCATTTATTTTGTTTAAAAGTTGGGAAGTTGAAACCCAGGTAATGGAGAGCCATTAGTAATTTTATCTGGTTATATGACTGTTGTACCAATGAGTACTGTTGCTTATTGTTTTTAATACAGAACTGTACTTCCATTTATTTTTAGCAGTTTGTACTGCTGTGAGTGAAAAAAATAAAATATTTGGAGCATGTCCAAGGTTCTTGCTCTTCTATGTAGGGCATTTTAACCTAATTTATAGTTGATTGAAAGAAGTGGTATGATCCATATGAATGCCTAAAAATAAGTGGTATGATCCATATGAATGCCTAAAAAGAAGTGGTATGATCCATATGAACGCCTAAAAATAATGTATACGATGTAGAGTCAATAGCCCACACTTAAGATAACTAAAGTCCCTTGCTTTGGTGCACTCAATTTCTCTGTACAAAGATCCCTGAAGGCATGTGACTGGGCTGTACATTCAGTTAGTCATTGTTTACATGCCAGCTTTGTAAGAGAAGTTTCCATGCATTGCTAGTTCTCAGGACATTCTCTGATAAACAACCTTGGCATAATGAGGTGATTGTGAGATCACCTGGGAACACTGGGTCATTTAATCTGAGCTTGGTGCTCTCTAAGTTTGGAGTCAAACATAATGTACAAACGTTCTGCCTGGTTTATTATGACAATGCATTCTGCACTAACTTGGTTAGGCATCAGGGTAGCATGATCAACAAGCTAGGAACTTGCTCTCAATGTGCATTTTCACAATGCAATGTGTACAGCCAGTTAAGATTATTCAAAATTTACCAATCCGCATTTACAGTGCTATACATAAGTATTCACCAGTGGGCTATTTTTGAAGATATTTAATCAAAAACATTCAAGGTTAGATGCAAGCAAAAACTGAATAAAAACAAAAAACTAATTACAAAGGATTAACCTCCCAGAGTCAATAAGGTGGAATTCTTTTTGCAGAGTCTTTTCGGATTAGTTTCTGCCAGTTTGGAGCAATTTCTTCCACTCATGTCAGGAACTTTTCTTATGGTCTCTTAAGTTTATAATAAAAAATTCTACACATTCGTATTTAAACTAAATTGGGCAACGTTGAAGGGGGTCAACACATTTGCAAGATACTGTACACACACACTAAATTCACTTTTTCAAAATAAAATAAATGCATATCAAAATACTGAGCTTTCATTGAAATTTTCTACAAAATATTTTTATACTAACAAAACAAATCAGGGACCTAAATTATGTCCCAGCAATCAAATAAATTGTCTGAATAAGAGGCTAACAAAAGTTTTAATGTACAATAGCTATGGGCTACATTTCTAATGATTGTTAATCTTGCTCCCCAAAAGGGCATTGCTTATTAACCACTTGGACCAAACAATGTACATACTTCACTACCAACATGACTGATAGGACAGTAGCTCCCTCTTGTGGACAAAGTAGGTTATGCAGAAAATGGAAAATAAGGATACACAGAGGGTTCTTTCCTTATCAAGATACCATGGTTTAAACAAACGAAGTCATGTGCATGATATGCAAGGCTCTGTAGGCAGGTCAACATACAAATTTACATCTAATTTATTAACCAGATTACAACAGCTAGATTACAAATTAGCCGATAGTGTACAATGTGCTTAAAGTTACAATAATGATAATCTCGCTTAACATATAGGACTTCAGGTTCAGTGCATTCACTAGTACACAAAATACCTACACTATAAGAAAGACACACACAGATCCCTTCATCCGTAAATAATTTATATGGCCATTCCTAGCCTGGGGCATTCCTAGCCTAAATGCATTTGTTTCAGTAACAGCCTGCCTACACTCCATCTGATCTTGCCCATCATTCAGTCTGATCACATTAACACCCTCATAACACAAGCTCGATGGATTCCTTTAAAATCCATTCTCTGATGCTTGTACATAAAACCAGTGTCCTCTTCACAATGCTAAGCACAAAAGAATTAAACATTTTACAAAATAATAAGTGCAATAATAAAGTTGTAAATCAATCGTTTAATGAATGAAATCGTTTGTAATGTAACAACCCGATATTGATACAAATGGTAGTGGTTACAATTTGTACATGTCAGTACCTAAGAAAGAAAATCCTAGCAACTAAAACAATTCCTGACACTTTATACACGACCATTTCCCATTCCTAAAACAATGCTCTGCAAACAAAAATATCGAGCCTCCTCTCAGCAGAGCCCCCTAAATTATATCTCTGTATCACACAGAAATGAAAAAATCCAGTTTTATACACGTCATGTTCTCATGTGTTAACAAGGCTTCTGATTTCTGAACAACAAAACACACAGCATTTTAAATAGTTTAAGATCCGTGCAACTTCTTGCACAAAACTCTTGATTACAAAAATTGTGATTGCAACCACTTTAGGTAGCGTCAGAAAGCAAAAGGCCATTGAAGCATCCAGATTACTATGCATGAAAGTGCTTCTAAAGACTGGCATCTCCGGTCAGTTTTAATATCTCCCAAAAATCTATCATGATCAAAAACAGGTAAAAAGGTAAATAAGGTAAAATGGGGTAAGGAACTAAATTAGACAAGGGTTTCTCTGTGTCAAAAGAAAAGGTATTTCCATTAAGGGCACTAACAGGCAAAAGCATAGTACTGTGTAAACATTCACAAGTCATTAATAATTGGTTAAAATTACTTGGGCCTCCAACCAGCATAGTTCACCAACTCTTACTTGCATAAGAAATGACTTTTTGAAATTGCCAGCAGATAAAATATCTGTGTTCATATCTGGAAGGGAGGGGGTGAGATGAAAGGTAACTACTTTGTATTGAAATGTTCCTTTCCTCCAACCTAATTTAAATCAGGCTGGAATGGTAGAGCACTGAAGCATCTTACTAAATCACGATCAGTGAGAAAAGGCTACAGGTTACATCCATGAGGTTTGTGAGACAGGTCCATCTATGTAAACGTATCCAAGTCAAGTTCACGAAAGGCTTGTACTCCTCTCCCACCAACAAATTAGTGCAGAAAAAGACGAGGCTTGGGGGAGGCCAAGGGGCACTGCTAAGTCCCCTTGTCCGCCAGACTTGGCCCTTCTTGGGACCGCAGCAAAGTTGTGCTCTGGGGCAGGCTGGACCTGCCGGGCCCGTGGAGGCTGATCAGGCTGTGGTGCAGCTCTTCCAGCTCAGCTGGGAGGGGGATGCCCATCTCCTGGTTGAGGGCCAGGGCCTCAAAACAGTCTTCCAGCTTCTCAAATGTTGGCCTGGGAAAACACAGAGAGCGTGTGTAAGATAAAGAAAGGTGACAGATGGCTTTTCCACTGGCTTACAGTTCAAGTTTATCATTTGGAAAAAAAGGTTCTGGGCACTTGCACATATCCGCAATTTTTAAATGTACCTTAGTTATAAAGAAGTTTTTTTTTATTATTTATCATGCTTTTTAGTCACCCATGGTTAGTCTACCAGCAGCCCCTCTCAGTAATTCGATTTTAAACAATACTAGTTCAGCATTAAATACATTAATATCCAGAAAGATAAAAATATTGGAAAAAAAACAATTTCAGGTTAGCCGGATAAAATGTAAGATTCAACAATAAGACAACAGGTCAAGAGTGAAGTAAGAACTTGGCTCACTGCAGGAGGCCACACCCACCTATTATCTGGGATAAGGTCACAACAAGCCACAGCCAATGGGAAGAAAGCTGGTGGACAGTCTTCAGGCAGAAACTTCTCCACAAACTTTCCCACATTGAGTCCGAAGTCCAAGGTTCTGGGCAAGCATTCTGGGTCCGCATTCACCTGTCCAATAATCTTTCAATAAAAAAAGTTTAATTCTACTGATATGTTGTGAAAGCTGAAAACACAACCATAAAATTATGACCGACTGGATTAAACCAAGTTACCCAGCTTCAAACACAAACAAAACTGGTCTTGACAATGTGGACAAAGACATGTGGTTAAGGAAGACTGAACTGGTGTACAAATATACAAATGTCTTCCTACCTCACAGAGCACAATCCCAAAGGAGAAAATATCCACCTTCTCATCGTAGCGTTTGCCTAAAACGCATAAGTAACATTATAATATTATGAGGAACTTAAATAAAGGAGAAGAAAGGCTGAAGATAGAAAAGTAACTTTCAACTCACCGTTTAGCATCTCTGGGGCCATCCAGTAGGGATTCCCCACCACAGTGTATCGCTTTTTGCGGTCAAATCTCTTGAAAGTCCTCTTCTTGTTGTTGGGTTTTTCCAGAGGAGTGTGCCGGACCTTCTCTTCAACTATCAAACGAGAGAGCCCAAAGTCTGCGACCACCACTGTGTTATCCTGGGGAAAGGGAAGGTCCAAGTCAAGCTAGGCCCGTTTACTACAAGCAGCCCGGTTCCGGTTAAGTCAAGCCTATAATCTTTGAAAGCGAAAGAAATGGGAATGGCTAAACAGAAGTGTGTGTCCCCCCCCCCCCAAATCATTGCCATTGTGTTTGGCAATTATATACTACTAAACACTTCAACGGAAATACTGAGCAATGCACTGGATTAACGCAGGGTCCACACCAACAGTCAACATCTGACATTTACTAGCTCTTGTACATGCTCCCACTTCATTCAGCCCATACAGCAGTAACTGGGAGAAAGAAGATAGATTGGATCTACATAAAAACACTGCCTAAATCGGGTACAAAATAAATAATTAGACAAAGTATCCCATATCAGACAAAGTATCCCATATCTAAAACACCTGACAATGCAATAGCTGTAAATGTTTTAAAAGACCACTCCTTTAAAAGAGAATTTCTGCATCAGCCTGGCTGTGCATTCCCGACAGTTAGAAGCTTCTTAAACCCTAAGCTGGGCTAAATCAACCATGAAGCAGTTAAGTGCTAAACTACAGGCATCTTCCCACCGGCTCCCTCTCTGTAATGTTGCCAAGCACCTCACCACACTGCTTTATGATTAACAGCAGGTGTACAAAAATAACCTCACTAAAGAGCCTCTGGTTGTCAAAAACAAAACGCAAAGCTTGGTTAATGCTCAGCGTGCTTCCGTGTGGGAACACTAAAAACCCAAGATTTGAAACGTTAACAGATTTCTCTGTCCCATAGCTCTTTACTCTGTGAGGACCGCCTCAGACACCTACCAGCTTGACCAGGCAGTTGTGAGAGTTGAGATCCCTGTGGATGATACTCATTGAATGAAGGTATGCCTGAAACGACAATTACACAGAAATAAACACTTGCTTATAGGTCAAAGGTGTGGGAGGCAAACACCGACACAGTGGAAACGTAGTAATTTAGTATACATTTTCTACGCAACAGTAGACAGCCAAGATATGGAGAGTTATAACCAAGAAGAGCTACTTTACTGGAATTCTAAGGCACGGAGAGGGTAAGGGCAGATGCCAGAGCTAAAATTATGTTCCTTGGAGGAAACATTCATACCTTGGCCTGAACACCTCTCCCCTTTGTCAAGTACTTTGTTTATTGTGAGCGTTTGTGCAAAGCTCTCTGTGATTTCTGCGTGAGGGGGGTAAAGCATTGCATTCACTAAAATTAAACCACGCTGTGATATAAACACCATACTTACCGAGCAGCCCACACAGGTTACCCACTCTTAGAACAGACGCCGCACTGCTGCTGGACGGAACCAGCCACCACCCGGCATCAAACTTAAAAGGTGAAGACTGGAGAGGTCTCTGATTGATCAACTCACCATTCCAGAGGCAATGCTCTTTGCAAAGCTGACCCTCTGCTCCCAAGGAAACGGATCCTGTCAGAATCAAAGGGGGCGGGGCAAAAGCATATATGCATTTACAGTTGTGCTCAAAAGTTTTCCATCCCTGGCAGAAATTGTGAAATTTTGGCATCGATTTAGAAAATATGACTGATCATAATCATGCAAAAAATCTGTCTTATTTAAGGATAGTGATCATATGAAGCCATTTATTATCATAGTTGTTTGGCTCTTTTTAAAATCATAACAACAGAAATCACCCAAATGGCCCTGATCAAAAGTTTACATACCCTTGAATGTTTGGCCTTGTTAGACACACAAGGTAACACACACAGGTTTAAATGCCAATTAAAGGTTTATTTCCCACACCTGTGGCTTTTTAAATTGCAATTAGTGTCTGTGTATAGTCAATGAGTTTGTTAGCTCTCACGTGGATGCACTGAGCAGACTAGATACTGAGCCATGGGGAGCAGAAAAGAATGGTCAAAAGACCTGCATAGCAAGGTAATGGAACTTTATAAAAATGGAAAAGGATATAAATAGATATCCAAAGCCTTGAAAATGCCAGTCTGTAGTGTTCAATCACTTAAGAAGTGGAAAATTCGGGGGATCTCTTGATACCAAGCCAAGGTCAGGTAGACCAAGAAAGATTTCAGCCACAACTGCCATAAGAATTGTTCGGGATACAATGAAAAACCCACAGTTAACCTCAGGAGAAATACAGACTGCTCTGGAAAAAGATGGTGTGGTTGTTTCAAGGAGCACAATACAACGATACTTGAACAAAAATGAGCTGCATGGTCGCGTTACCAGAAAGAAGCCTTTACGGCGCCAATGCCACAAAAACGCCCGGTTACAATATGCCCGACAACACCTTGACACGCCTCACAGCTTCTGGCACACTGTAATTTGGAGTGACGAGACCAAAATAGAGCTTTATGGTCACAACCATAAGCGTTATGTTTGGAGAGGGGTCAGCAAGGTCTACAGTGAAAAGAATACCATCTCCACTTTGAAGCATGGTGGTGGCTCACTGATGTTTTGGGGGTGTGTGAGCTCTAAAGGCACGGGGAATCTTGTGAAAATGGATGGCAAGATGAATGCTGCATCTTATCGTAAAATCCTGGCAGACAATCTGCATTCTTCTGCATGAAAGCTGCGCATGGGCCGCTCTTGGACTTTAGGTAAGTTGACCCTCCAGTGGTTACAGCAGAAAAAGGTGAAGGTTCTGGAGTGGCCATCATAGTCTCCTGACCTTAATATCATCGAGCCACTCTGGGGATCTCAAACGTGTGGTTCATGCTAGACGACCAAAGACTTTGCATGACCTGGAGGCATTTTGCCAAGACGAATGGGCAGCTATACCACCTGCAAGAATTTGGGGCCTCATAGACAACTATAACAAAAGACTGCACGCTGTCATTGAGGCTAAAGGGGGCAATACACAGTTTTAAGAACAAAGGCTAAGCAGACTTTTGAACAGGGGTCATTCATTTTTTTCTTTGCCATGTTTTGTTTTCTGATTGTGCCATTCTGTTATAACCTACAGTTGAATATGAATCCCATAAGAAATTAAATAAATGCGTTTTGCCAGCTCACTAATGTTTTCTTTAAAAATGGTACATGTACTACCAATTCTATGCAAACATTTGAGTACCGCTGTATGTAGGCAGAAAGTAGTGATAGGCCTTCACTGCATAGACATTTTAAATGTGTAAAGGAATCGTGCGCAGTAATGCTGAGATATTACCAAACATGAATGGCATCACAGTTTTAAAAAATACCTTTCAGCACTAAGAGCTTAATTCATAAAATACATCGATTTTGTATGGTAAACAGGGGCACCGCAGTAAATTTGCCCAATTTCGATGCCACGAGCCCAAAAGAACAAAGGGCCGTGCTGAGGCCAAGATGAGCGTACTCATGCCCTATTTGGTTCATGATCGTTTTACATTGCCATGGAACTGGAACCAAGCTAAGCTTGATTCGTAAGAAAAGGTGACTAAATTGGCTTTTCTGTATGAATATGCAGTTTTTAAGATATAAAACAAATTCTTAATAAATGTATCGTACTGACAGCTTTATTATAGCATACCTATTATATACTATACACTATTATAGCATACGCAATGCTTGTGAGAGATCATTGCGTGAGACCAATCATTATTGAGCAATTTCTAACCCCACCCACTGCCCTGGGTCCTGCTCAGTCCCAGATACAAGGGATCTGGTCATGGTGCTCGATACCTGGAACCAAGGAGGTCGAGGCAAATGGAAATCAATCAAGAACCGTGAAACTCATTAAAAAATGGGATTAGTGAAGTAACTTAAACTGCCGGTAGGTATTTAGGTAGAGTGGGAGAGCAGGGAAGGAAATTATCGGCTCTACACACCATGTCTCGAATGAAATCCTTCAGTGTTCCTCCCTCGATAAACTCCGTTATTAAATTCAGTCTCTTGTCCTTATAAAGCACTCCAATGAATTTCAGAACGTGGGGATGTTCCAAACTCCGCATTACTTTGACCTGAGAGATAAGGGAAAAACAGCATAATAACATTCCAATTAAATCAAGAGCTTCATTGGCATGCTATATCATGAAATGTGTTGCCAAAGTATTCCTTAGTGTTTGTGCAATAAGAAGCACAAACAATCATGCAGGAAACTACATGAAATGGATAAGCAGAAACAAATACGTATACACAGTATACATCTGGGCCACAATCACTTGGACCCTAAACTTGTTATGCTTCTCTGTCTATGATAGGCTGTCATTTATGTAACTACTGTCCCTGCTGTCTGTGAATCTGTCTGTCTGTCCTCCCCCTGCAGAATGGCCATTTTTTCCCAATCACTCAGGGAGATGAAGCCCAGGATCAGGCTGGAGTGTGTGGAGGTGCGCATATCTGTTGGTGGAGTATTAGGGGCAGCGCATTATGAAATGTAGCTCCTCCTCCACTTCACTTCTCCCAGCTCGCAGTCTCTCCTTGCCTGCTTGTGTCCTCCCAGCTCAACTTCTGTGGCAGTCTCTTTTACCTCAGTGTTTAGTGTTGTGTGTGCAGTGTTGTGCATAGTCCTTCTAAAGTGTGCAGTGTTGTGTGTGCAGTGTTGTGCATAGTCCTTCTAAAGTGTGCAGTGTTGTGTGTGCAGTGTTGTGCATAGCCCTTCTAAAGTGTGCAGTCCCTCTCCTCAGAGTTTAGTGTTGTGTGTGCAGTGTTGTGCATAGTCCTTCTAAAGTGTGCAGTGTTGTGCATAGTCCTTCTAAAGTGTGCAGTCCCTCTCCTCAGTTTAGTGTTGTGTGTGCAGTGTTGTGCATAGTCCTAAAGTGTGTAGTCCCTCTCCTCAGAGTTTAGTGTTGTGTGTGCAGTGTTGTGCATAGTCCTTCTAAAGTGTGCAGTATTGTGCATAGTCCCTGTAAAGTGTGCAGTGTTGTGTGTGCAATATTGTGCATAGCCCCTGTAAAGTGTGCAGTGTTGTGCATAGCCCCTGTAAAGTGTGCAGTGTTGTGCATAGCCCCTGTAAAGTGTGCAGTGTTGTGTGTGCAATATTGTGCATAGCCCCTGTAAAGTGTGCAGTGTTGTGCATAGCCCCTGTAAAGTGTGCAGTGTTGTG
>JAOVYW010000074.1:3838982-3861063 GCA_025775045.1 Hiodon tergisus | reverse complement strand
GTGTGTGCAATATTGTGCATAGCCCCTGTAAAGTGTGCAGTGTTGTGCATAGCCCCTGTAAAGTGTGCAGTGTTGTGTGTAGTCCCTCTGACGACTCCGGTAACACACCAGCTTCTTTTGCTGGAGAAAAGATTTTCTCCACTGGTCGGTTGTGTGTTCAGTTACGTTTCTATTCAGGGTAAATTGGAGCTTCTTTGACTTGTTCCTGGCCTTTTTTGGAAGACCATGGCATTGGTCAGACTCTAAGGCTTGAGAGTAGTAAAATTCTTATGTAATCTTCCTGAAAACAGATCAGCTCCCCCCCAAACCACAGGATAATGCACATTTTAGTAAAACTGAGATAAAGCACAAACTGACCTCCTTCAGGAAGGTTTTTTGAGTTTCCTCATCACAGCGAATCAATTCCTTCATCACCATCACCTCCCCTGTAGCTTTGTGAGTCACCTGTCACAAACAACTGCATTCATAAATATTGTCATATTGTCTTTATATCTAATATCAAGTTTAATGTCAATTTTTAACTAGGCACAACAGAATGATTATAATAAATGATATAACAATAATGAGTTAATTATGAGGTAACGGTTGCTTGATCTTCATAATATGATTTTTAGCCTCAGTTTAAATTACCTTAAGCCTAACTGAACATTAGAATACCATTCTAAATCCTAATTTAGCAAAATCAACAGAAGTCATGAATACTCTTACAGTACAATAAAAACACATGTTTTTATTTTTCATTTGTCAGGTATTTGTGTGGGTTGTGGTATAAAATGGAAAGTCAGTTAACGCAATCAAATCAAAGGGATAATTAGGGGAGCTATTTAAATACTTTGGTTCCCTAAACTTTTGGCCTGCCCCAATATAAATCTGACTAACTGGCTTACAATCAGAGTGCAGTAGAAAGCACAAAGGTTCATGAGGCAGGTCGAGCCACAACCAAAATAAATTCCTGAAGACCTACGGATTGAGATGTGGTATGACTTAACAAGCAGTTCACGCTCAAAAACCCACAAATGTCACTAAGATGAAGCAGTTCGTGCTCGGAGGAGTGGGCCAAAACAACTCCACAGTGCAGAGGGAGACTAATAATTACAGGGAGTGTTTGGTTGTAGTTATTGCTGCTGAAGGTGGCATACCAAGCCTAAGGGGGCATTTATTTGGTCACTCGGGTCCCTTTGAGCCAATATTAAGTTGAGGCTGAAGATCTGATAACATCCAGTGTCAAAAATATGTAGAAATTCAGACTGAGGATTCATTTTTCACAGCCCTGTAAGTTTTGGCCTAAACTGACACAGGTTTGGTGAGCCACGGGAATCCTTCAGCATTAAAGAAAGAGCCTGGTCTAACACACCTTGATTGCCTGTCCAAAAAAACCCTTCCCTAGCACCTCCCCATGGATGAGGTCACAGGGGCGGAAGATGCGATGGGAACAGCTGCTTGCAGACCGCAGGGATTCAGAGCGTCCAATGTCCCGGGTCAGGAAGGGGTGTTCTTTTGGAGAAGCCGGGCCTGGTGACTTACAGATACTATTGCTGCGCCTGACAATTAAATTGGAGGGAAAACAAGAGGAAACCACATTAAATGGATCAATGGTTGATTCATTCCGGCAGGATGTTCCAAAATGGATACTGTTTTTCCATTCATTCACTTAAGATGCGAAGTCAAACAACAATCTGAACGAATATGAAAAATATTTAACTAGCGCAAACAGATACCTTTTGATTTATCTACAATGTTCAATATCATTGACAGTCAGTGCATGAAACTTTTTACTACCAACATGAGAGCATGAACTGCATTTTGCGAGCTTTCAGCAATTGAAGCTACCCTAGTTAAAGTAGCTCAAATATGTCATGATGCACAATGAATGAAATTACTTTTTGTAAATAGATAGGTACAGACAGTGTGCGAGGTCCACAAAACCAAATGTCCACATTACATTACCTAAGAAAATAAGGCCAATTCAGGCTGCAGAGTAACATTGCTACTTGGCTGCAGGAGGCCCAGCAGTTGCTTGGTTTGCATGCTGGGAAACCACGGCCCTGCTTAACGCATGCCTTTTTACCTCAGTGACCTTCTCTTCAGTGAGCCATCGTCGACGGTGTCCGTCCTCTCCAGAACCGCCTCCGGTGGTGATGAGAGGCGCATGCGGGAGGTGGCAGGCACCTCCAGGTGCATATGCGAGGACCCCAGTTGTAGCCTGCCTAACTGCTGCCTGACGGGATCGTACTCAATGAGCAGCTGAAGTGTCTGACTGGTCCTGTGGATCAGATCGTCCACCTGCAAGAGCCAGTTAGAATACAGCATGTGTGGACACAGCAATAAGTTCCAACGAAGCTTTAAAAGAAAGATCATTATTCACATTAGGATTAAGTGGCATAACATTAGCATAGCATATACCTTACTCAAAGGACCAAAGTTAAAAATACAAAATAAGTCAAGCAGCGGGAATAAGAAAGCCATTTGAAATAAATTTAGGACAATTAATACACAAGGAAGAGTACGTTTTTCCCCTCTCGAGGTTCCTTGGTGACAGCTGAAGTTAGCAAGCTGCATTAATGTTGCCCAGCCAGCAGGTGTCAGTCTTCACAAAATACTTGAGAAACTTAATTCTATTTACCCGTTGCCCAATTTCTTGATTTTAAAGAGGAACTTTAGAATTGGCAGTGAAAAGAACTGGCGAGTGGAAATAATAGCATTAAAAAGGCTAAAGATTTATAGACAAGCGGTTTAAGACTTGGAGTTTAATGTCTATCAGGCAGTCACAGTCAGTGGATAAAACCAATATTAGATCCAGACCTCATGTAATTCTCCGACCAGTGGAATAAAAGATAATCCTGAATAATCTTCATAGAAGCCAACAAGAAGCTAGACTGTGAAGTAGACACTAACCTCTTCCGCCATCAAAGTGCCCACAGGAAGGCCATTGATCTCTAGAATCCTGTCGCCGACGTGGATTGCATTTCGCACTTCTGGGCTGATATGCATCCCCCGAACCCTTAGAAAACATAAGGCTTATTTTAAAGCGTGAAAGGGTCATTTAAGATTACAGCATAATGGATTTTTTAAAAATCTAACATTGTTTATAGCTCTCAGCGGAGCTTTAACACGTAATATCAGTTAAACGGATTTCATTGTACATTTTTCAATAGTTGGATGCAAGGACAACGGGTATCAAACTCACTCTTTGACTTGTACACTGGAAGTGCCACTGCTGCAGTCTCCAACGAAGGACACCGAGAAGCCCCTTTTGCCATTTGTGGCAGCAGGCACAGAGATGAGCGTCACGGTATGTGGTAAGGAGCAGAGGGCGGAATCGGGGGAACGCTTTTCCAACATGGGAGTCAGCACAATCTGTTTGTGGCATTTCCCACTGCCAAGGGATAAGGGTGGTGGTGGGAGTGATCGGGGTTACAGAAATACGATATAAAGTTCATCACCTTCGATGAAAAACGCAAATGGTGCCTCCGTTCTCTACTAAAGTAAATCCACGACAGAAAAGGATTCTGTTTATTAGTCGTTTAAGGAATTACCCCATATCATGTGCGTGATGAGTACTAATGGCTGAATGTGTAAACCAACCAAAAAAACAAATGGCTTAACGTGCAAAAATAAAATAATTTTTAAATGAGCACTACGGACTGGTCATCATGTGATCCACTCACCAGTAAAGTTTGGAGCGATCCACCAAGGCGTACGTGTCCCGGTCCTCTATAACCACCTTGCAGCTCAAACACACAAAACACTCAGGGTGATATTTGTACTCTCCAGCCACCTAAAAACAAATTGAGAAATAGAAAGCAAAATTTGTCATGGAAGCCAACATCATGACAAGATGTAAACACTTCACTCTCCGCCTGTCTGAGTAATCAGGCATTAGGTCGGCCACCACCCTGTTCCCAGGCCGTTCCCTTCAAACAACTTACTCCCTTTCTTCGACAATCACAACTCCTTCAAGACACTCTCTCTGTGGTCCGAGTTAATGCCTCATTCTGGAGCCCAAAAGGGATCATGTGCTCAGCAAGGAGCTGAAAAGATCCAGGGGAACGTGGTGTCTTTTGGACAAACATACCGGTGTGAAGATCTGCCTATGTGTTGTATCAGTGGCGGCTGGTTAAAACCGTTATCTTTGCCGAACCCCATGCATTTTTGTAAATATTTTGCGTGTCATGTCTTCTGAGTGATGCGCGTGTTGGTTCCCCACTCACGTGACACTGGCACATTCACCACAAAGCCCATCCCATCTGATTAATAGACTGAAAACGGGCTCCATTTGCTCTGAAACGCGAGAACCTAAACCTGCTGTGCACGTGCGCAGTAGCAGCCACCTTTCACCCAGGACTGGTTATGATTGGTTAAAAAACGGTCTGGCTGGAGCTCAGCCTGGTGGTGAACACCACGACCAGTGTGCAATATACAACCCGCACAGAACTGTGTCAGTCCGGCAGTTCACAAATCGACAGAACACGTTTAAGTCATTTCCATACTGCCTTCTAAATTGTTCTGGTCTGTCTCCGTCCATCATAGTTATTGCGTTATGGGTCCCCTTTTCTCCCATAGCTGCTGCCATTAAGCAGTGTTTCTTGGAGCCTTTGTCAGCTTTCCTATTGATTTAATGAGTAGCCTGCACACTACGCGTTTAGGATAACCAGCCATTAAATCCATGCAGTTTGTGCATTTCATTTTTATATTTTATGAATGATTAAACCCTTGTTGATGTGTCAGGTCTTTCATTTAGAAATAAGTCTAGTCTTTTTAAATGAGATTATCTAAGCCATAAGCGCCACTACAGGGCGCTTAAAAAAAGCTGGTAAATAAATTAATTTTATAAGTTTGCCAAAAGAGCACACACAATCCCACAGCTTTCCCTCTGACTTTTCAGTCAGGCTTGTTAACCAGCCCCAGTAGGGGCTATATCACACTCGCATCACAGCCGTCTCCAAACAGCCATCGCATTCAAGTGACGTTGGTGCAATTCTTTACAGAATAAACTGGTTTCTATATGGTCAGTGACCAAAAAAGAACCTAGAATAATCTAATTAAAGAGATTAATGGGACTGTCAAAGGTGTAATTGTATAATATTATAGCCACTATAAACTAATGAGGCAAATATTTAAATACAAAATTGCATACCACGGTCACCTCATTAGGGCCCAAATTGATGATTCACGTGCTCTTCTCTGCAGCAGTAGCTGCTTTGCACAGCCCTCTTGGTAATGAAACATTCAGACAGTGTATGCCAAGTCAGTTCTGAGTCGGGCACAACGCCGCTGATACGGTCTTGCCAAAAATAGTTGGCAATGCTCATTTTGAACCAGAATGGCCAAGATTCAATAAAAAGGTCTATTTAGTTACCAACAGTTACTAAAAGTTCTTTTTGGGTTGAACAAAATGACAAATGTTTGATTTTTGTGCAACTAGTGACCATTTCTGTAGGACTTTTTATTAGTTTGGACTGAAATATAAGCAAATGTTCAGCTTTATTCTCCCGATGCCATAGTCATAAGCTCATCCGTGATCCCATGCAAAATAAACACCAATTTGACAGTCAGAAAGGCCTCAAATGCCCGTACTCCAGATAACAAATACTTGGTCTTAGCCTGTCAAGAACACCGGGACAAAGAATGCATCCAAACCACTCCACATCTTGTCAAATGTGTGTCTGGGCCACTGGACACAGCTCCTCCAAGCTGGAAATGATTATATGGGGGAATAAAGTTGAATGACTGCAAACGGTTAGCAAATATCTGTCATCTAAACCACAATTGCATAGAGAACCCAGTGCAGTGTGTACTACATAATCTTAGCCCTGTCCTTCAACACTGAGGATTAAGACCAAAAAACGTTTTGGACCTCCAACTTTGCTATGAAAGACTCCTGAGAGTCGAATTGAGAGATTAAATGTGTAAATGCAAGATGAACATCACTTCTAGTGGTCTACAAGTCAATGGATAAACGGCTACTATTCTCTTAAATTAAAGAACCAGGATCTTGTGTGATAAAACATACCAGTATGAAACAACGGTTTATTGCATAAAGCTAGTGAACATTTTGGAATTCAAATGTGTTCTTTTGGGGTAAGTCACGCTAAGAGAATTTACTCTTGCTCATTTTAATTTTGCAGTCGTACACCCATATTAGCACCCACCAATAGAATAGAACTTCTTTATCAATTCCTCCATCCCTGACACCATACATTCCACACGGAACATATTAGCACCCACCAATAGAATAGAACTTCTTTATCGATTCCTCCATCCCTGACACCATACATTCCACACGGAACATAACATCGGGGAACCTTCAGTTCAGCATCTTCACTGACAGGGACTTACCATGGCTGGTCCAGTCATGAGCAGTGAGCAGCCATGACACAGCTCGCCGAACTTCTCCCAGTAATGACTGCGGCAGTAAAGCTTGCCATCTTTTTTGTAGTACCAGTTTGTCAAGTGATCGCAACACTCGGAGCACCTGCAGTGCAAAGGGAGAGAAAACCTTCGATCATTAATGAGGAAAATAAGAGCAAAAACAACTAACTGCAAATAAAAGTTGCTGAGAGCAAAGCCATTTAAAGTTCAATGCCAGTTTCAGGGCATTCGTGTCAAAGATCGGCCTCCATATGAGGCTAAATGTTTTCTGGTATAGAGGACTCGTTTCATTGCTTCTAACACAATGGCCATATTGTGTAGCTTTCCTATTGTGTGAGACGAGATCCGATACCGAGATAAAGTTCTAGACCAAGGAGAACTTCAAATTTTTTTATATATATAAGAAAACACCCAGCCAGACAATGGAAAATCTGATGTAGCTTTCACGGAAAGGCAGGTAACAGAGGAATCTTGGACCTGTGCCTAGATAATAGGTGGTTTGCCATTTCACACCTTTTATTTTGCATCCCCCAACCCCAAAAGAAACTGAATATAAGACTCAAACAAAAAGGAAAAAAAGGAATATAGCATATTGGATGTTTAAAGGGTACTGCTAATTCCATGATAGTTATCGAGGAACGTATACTTTCATCTTGAGATGGTGTTTTACAGCAGCCGCACCTGGAACCGTTTTCTAACATTAAATGGAATTCTTTGTCTGTGTTCATTGGGGTAAACACAAGGATAAGTATTGTGCTCTTGGATGCGTTACAACTTGCTCGATCAGATTTTTGCAACAGAGATTACTGCTACCAAGGGAATGCGACTAAACCGTGTTTGCCAGTAGCCACCACGGTGTGTTTGCCTCATAGGCGAGGTCTGAAAAATTTGTTTTTAAGTGAAGTGATGGAGAGCAGAAAAGCAAGTTTACCTACTTAATCTATTCGGAGTGACATATCACTTTATTATTAGGAATGACCTCAATTCTTCAGGCTGCTTCCATAGACAGAGACCACAAATCAACAAGACATGACATCATTACCACTCCCCCCCTCCCCCACCCCTTCAGACTAATTTCAGCCCCACCAAAGCCTGACTCAAGCCATTCGATGCATACCATATGCCCAATATTCTAGTTGCCAATACCCATTTTTATTATGTCTACTCCTGTGAATATTGCTTTGGTACATTTACACTATTCTAGTTAACAGTGGTTGACCAGGGTCAGTGCATTTTATAACACTTTTTTATTAACGCCTTGAAGACCATTTGTCATTGCGATACTGTAGATTGATCCGTTACTGTTAATTTGTTAGCCTTTCATTTTTTTGCACCTCAAGTACCTTCCTTTCTTCTTTTTTCATTCTTGTTTTGTCTCAAGGAGGCGGCCAGTGTTTTTTATTAAGAAACTGAAACAGCCAAATTCAAAGGCCTTTCTCAGGAGACTAAACAATTCTGTGAAAAAGGATGCTGATCACTGCAAAAGATAGCATTGTTTACCCCCTCACTGCCATTTATGCTGATTTTAGGACAAAGTCAATTGTGCTTGTAAACAGTCATTTATGGAAATATTTCCACTCAATGTGTGCGCAGATGAAAAGAGAGAGCCAGGTAAAATTCCACATGTTACTTTTCATGTGGAGACAACCAATCGCAAAAGCTCACAGTTCCATCTAAACCAATCCCTGCATGCAAACAGAGCCTGGCAAATCTGGTTTGGATTCACAGCTCAAACCTCAAGCACGAGACCGGAATGTTCAGAGCGCCAAATGCTCCAGATGCCACGTCAGCACCTGCAGACTATACGTGTGCCAAAAGGCTTCAGCCAAGGCACAGGTTACAAAAGAAAAACTAAATAATTGGTTAAAGACAAAAGACCTTAAATTCACTTTATTTCAGCTCCTTTGATCCGAGTGTGAGAATGCCGTGCAGGAAACGCACCTCATTCCCGAGGCGTAGCTTAGCGAGAGAGACACTGGTGCTCCTACACAGACACTGAATAATCATGCAACAACTTAGCCAGAAAACCAGGGGCCTGTGCGCCGCTTCCCCACCAACGTGAGTCATAACCACCCAATCCTGGCAAGAATGGGACCCTTTTAAACCTCCACTAGCTGCAGTGATATCTATGATGACAGTCCTGCTGGCTACCAGCCAACTGGTCAAAAAGACCAGTTCCCGGAAATTACAGGTTAGAAAATTCTCCATTTCTGAATCATTCGTTAAAGAGTTGGTTTTCAGTTTATTTTTGCAGTCTGAATTTGGAGAATTCCAGTCTGGAAGAAACAATGGGTCATTCTAGAGGAAGTTAAATGATTCTAAAGGCAGCTGTGCAGAATGAACAGGAACGGAACAGCCACTGCTGCATCCACGTGGAGCACTGAAAGCTATAGGAAAAAACAACTTTGGCCCGTTTCCATGACAGTGGGGTAAATGTGGAAAACCTCTGTGGTAAGGAGTGGCAAGTGCTGAAGACAGCACAGCCCAAAGAACAGGCTGATCTGCCCGGTTACTCTGTTCAACTAAAGAGCAAGATTAAATTATTATTAACGAAAAGCCCATAACCAACAACACCAACGACATATCCTTTGATAAAATACAATTGTGCTGGTATGGTTAGAATCACAAATGAACGGGACGCTGCATTACTTGCAAATGCAGGAATGTCTTGGTAAAGGCCATTTAATCAGTGTCTCACCACCAGTGTGCAAAGGGGCAGGTGGGATTTTTACATTTTTACGTAATCCTAGATGCTTTTGGGTTGTTAAGCCATATACTGCCCCTAAAAGAATCTTGAAAGACAAACATCCAACCTGCTATACATACAACATATGTAAAGGTCAGAATCTTTGTTCAGAGACAGAATGATGAAAGCAACCTAATGCTGACTACACTTCCACTCTCATCAATAGCTTTTCTTGTCTATGAGGGGACTACTCAAAAATGGCAAAAAACCTAGTTTCCCTGAGAACATCTCCACCTCTGCTTAGCCAGTCATCTTAGACTGAAAGCCCTGAATCAACATCTGGGAATGTGGTTGCTCTGCCCCTGATACTGGGGAGCAAACGTGTGACACTTCTTGAACAAATAATTGTAATGGGACAGCAGCCTCTTACAATGAAACATGGAATGTGTGTGTGTGTGTGTGGGGGGGGGGGGGGGTGAACAAAACATTACATGAAAGCAGAAGTTTTACCGTCTGCCAAAAATCTTAGAGTTCCGAACAGACTTTCCACCCCAAATGGAGAAATATCTATTGATCTGACCAGATAAACAAAAGTAAGACCATGTAATCATGGATCAAGGAACCCCAGGTTTAATCCATAGTCTATTCTAAAAACAAAAACACTCCATCACATTTAACTGAACGTCAGTACGGTATTCGGGCAGAAAAACCCTTTTTCCTATGCAGATGCAGAAAACTAGATATGTGCAGACACACAAATCACACAGCTGAATAACAGATTAACCTTAATAGACATTTGTCAATGCCATTAGAGAACAATTTGCAGACAGTGGGTAGAGATATAGAACTGCTTGGTCATTTAAGGAACTAGAGACAGAAGCATATTCCATATGATCTTAAAAATCATTTAAAAAATGTAATTAAAAAAATATTTTTTTGGGACAACAAGACTTTATAAAGCAGGCCTATTTTTACTTTACTAAACATCAGCAATAGGCAATGCCAATTCCATTCTTCTCTCTTATGCAACTCTCCTTGCTGAATGTAGTTCTTAAGTGTTGTTTCTACCTCAATAAAAGAGCTGCTGTGACTCATTACATTCTCAGACAAAGCAGTGGTCTAATTTGCAAGCCAATGGACAGCTTGTGAGGTTCCTTGCCTTCTTATTTTTATTCGTCCAAAAATTCAATTTTGAATAGCTTTGTCTGCATTATATTGAGGAACAGACTGCAACTGGCCAAAAGCAAGCAGGTATTCCTGATGTTCTCCCCCCCCCCCCCCTTCATTAAAACATTTTTTATTATTTTTTTTAGGAGCTGTAATTGGAACTGAGTAAAAGTATTTTACCATTTTAGTTGCTTAGTAGATGCTTTTATCCAAAGCGGCTTGCAGCTGACTATTTCTACACCCACTTGTACAGCTGGATATTTACTGAAGCAATTCAGGTTAAGCACCTTTCTCAAGGGTACAACAGCTGGGGTGGAACTTGAACCAGCAACTCTTTCGGTAACAAGCCTGTCACCACCAGTGACCAGCTTTGAATTTTTATTGAAAATGTGCAACCTAATATGTGCTTTTGATTTAATTATACTTGACCTCATGCATATCGGTAAATGGAAAACAGGTCAACAGTTTATTTAAAAAATTAAATTTTAAATATTAAGTTCATGTATTTTATCAAAAATGTGAGATATACCAACAACCGTCACAGATGCACATAATCCAGAAGAATGAATAAACTTTTTTTTTTAAATTCCATATCTTATGTACATGACTTTACATGAAAAAATGCACATAGACAAAATTACTAAACTCCTGAGTTTACTTGTTTCTATCATTAGCCCATTCAAACAACATGAAAAATAATTCCATGTAGTTAATCGTCGATATATTTTTAATAATGTATTCAATAAATCAAATGGTGTCCTCTGGGAAATACTTATTCATTGGAGAAACAAGGTGTTTTTGAATATTATGTCTAGACAAATTCACCAACTTACTGAAAACAGGATTTGTGCCAGACTTCTTGGAGAACCTTCACATACAATGTATCCTGAATACTTCCTCCACATCCCACACACGCGCATCCCTCTTCACCTAAAGTATAGAGAGCAGAATGAAGCAACTTCACTGGTAAACACAAGCCACATTCCATAAAAAAATGGTATAATGTCGGTTGCAGTAATATCGACTTTGTAAAGGCCCGTGTACTTGTCTTTGCACTAATCTGAAATCATGCTTTTATGCACTCGGAAACTCACAATACAACATGTAAGGAATAAAACAGCTATTCTCTGCAATTACATCGCCTTGCAAACCCCAACAAGCCCTTTCGTATTACGTAATCCTTGAGAACCGATAGGTGGCCGTAACAAGGTTTACGTTAGGGATTCAAGTTATTTTTAAACGAGAAGTCTCTTTAACAGGCGTTCCTGTTTAATAAATACAACCGACCCAAACAGTAGACAAATAAAAATACATACTTTCTATTTATTCTAAAGCAGAACACTCATATCCACATTTTCTCTTTTATAGGTTGCCTACATTCCGCATCAAATAACTCGAAAATAGCAGAAACGCACCGTATAGACTACGGGAAAAAAGTGTTTAATGCCGTCGTTAAACACTAAAAAGGTATCTAATCCTTTATAACAAAAATAATCTTCGATATATACAATTGTCGTTTAATAAATATTTAGAATTTCCCAATGATATAAAGTGGATTTTTTTAAAATGCTGCGTAATTTACCAGATTTAATAACTCCAAACAATTAGTTGTTGGTGAAGGTTTTTGCTGAGAGAGCTATATTTTGTCTTCATTCTTTTGCAATACTTGAGTAAATTATTGGCAGACAACAGCTCAAAGAGAATGGCTAAATTGGTAGTTTAGCTTTGCGAACTATTTCGATAGTAATAAACTCTCACCTTCGCGTTCCTCCATCTAATTGCTGGGCGAGATATTTTTCCCCTAAACTTCACATGATGGCTTCAGTTTTCCAGATTCGTTAAATATACATGACACACCATACAGTCTAGTTTATTTCAATCTTACTTTTACAATAAAGAGACAAACCCTGTTGTAAAGGGGGAAAAAAGTTACTCTTCAAAGATAAGTTTCTTGGTGGCAGAGTGAATGACGTCATTCAGTCAAAATTCCAGTACGGAGACCGGAAGGGATCAAACAGCAACACCTGGAACAGGAGTTCAGTCAAAGCAGTCAATATTCTGAAGTTGTAGCACCATCTGCTGCCAATACTACTGAAAACACACCCTTTGGTTCTTTATTGTTTAACTGTGATGTTAAAAAAGTAATATTTTAGTGCTAAGTGAATACAATTTTAAAATCTGTTTATTAGTACATTTTCGTCACTAATAAATAAAGGCACAGGAATATAAATTAAAAAGAATGTAAACATAGTTAGAAAGCAGTAGTTAATATTAACTTCATACTTGATCAAACTAATTCATATTTAGCGCTTCATTCATAGCTTTTCCCCCACGTTGTTCTCAGTTATCTAAGTGTGTACCTTAATCAGTTCAGGTTTGAAGTTTAATAAAAGTAGATTCGATTTTGTGAGCCTACATCTGCACTTATTGTGTTACATTAAGCGGGATAAGCGAGTTAGCCTTAATAACTAACAATCCAATGGCCCGCCACCTAACCTGTTCGTCGCAGATTACTCAAACCTCGCTAGTTCGAATTTGTGTGTAAAATCCGAGGGACCTGGCGAATCCTTTCATACAGGATGTGGTAGATGTGGTAGTCGGCAAAAATAGACAAGCAGATGATAAACTATTAGTTATCCGATCAGGGTTAATAAAGGGGACTTGCACATTGTAAACCCTCCTGTATCAACACTAGAATCCACACTATGAATTTGCTGACGTGTTTTGACACAAAGGGCTACATATACATACATATATATATATATATATAGCGAAAATATATTCTGGCACATGCACAGATAGTGGTCTACCAATGCCCGGGCACCTGCCCCTTTGTCCTCCTACTGGCAGCTTTAATTTACAAATAAATATATTTAGTAAAGATACTAGATTTGTTATAAAGTGTTACAATTAGATATACATGTAAAGTATGTAACGGTATGTATAGAAACAGACAGAAAAAAGTTACATTTTTATATGGCCCAATTTTTCTGAACCTGTCCAAATCAAGGCACACATACAAACTATAATGTGTATTAAATGTTCATACTAATATCAATAAATACATATTAAGAAGGAAAACCTGGACGATATACAAATGTAACTCTCCTATCTCCTCTCTCTCCTCACAGCTGACACCGAATTGGATTGCTGCAGTTTTGACTATAGCTATCCAGGCATCAATTGAGGCGAATTAACAGGAAGTATTATCGTTATCATTTGATCATTTATCATATTTTAAGTTAATGATTTACACTCCTGCTTACTCATAATTCAATAATTAACACATTACAAACGATTTAATACGTGAATGAATAAAATACCGAAATAATTGAATTGAAAGAAACGTATATTGTCGTATACCTGACCTGCCGAAACAGTACCCTCTCTGTGTTCCGGGACCTCATGATTTACAAATTAAGCACTAGACACCACTAAAATGAACCCCCCTTTCTAATCGCTTTGGCTCCTTGGCCTGGATTTTTTCTGCTCCTTTTTGGAGGAATCTGAAAATAATTTGAATAATTTCCAAATAATAAAACAGCTCACAGACAATCTCACAGTATATCACAACACCCATTCATGTAATAACAATAATAATACACATTTGGTATCACAACAGCTACTAAGATCGTTTGCTCAACAACGTTTGAAGTTATAAAACGCGCACAAGCACAGGCGAAGCTAGATATCCCCACAAGACACGCCCCTTTGATCAGATTACTCAGGTAGACAAGAATTAAGCACACCAAATTGAATCCCCTAGACGAGGAACCTTATATGTGACTTTTTTCTATTTTTCAATAATCAGTTATTTAAAAAATATTTAAGAATTTGAATTTCACAGCTAGAATTTTAAAGTCGATTGATACAATCACCATACTCATCTCTTGCAATAAATACTGATCTTTATTTTTAAAAACATTTTTATTGCCGTTTTAATATTTAGAATGTGGAACAACCGCACTTCTCCATTGACGACTTATATTTATGGAAAAACAATATATGTGAAATTATCTACATCGTCTTTGCATATTTTCAGTATAATCACATTACGTTGAGTTTTTATGAGTTTTAACAACAATCCAAACACATTTAAACGTTGCAACCTTCGCTTCAACGTCAATTTTCTAATCTAATCTAACAACAATTGAGATGGCATATTTCGCCGTAGCTACACAAGCGAGCTAACGACACACAGAACGACATAGTAGCTAGCTTGTGTGTCTCAAAATGTAAATAAATCTTTCTGCAATCTTCGTCTACAGCTCAGTGTTGATTATACTAAATGTATGGTATTTGGCAGAGGATGGGTAAATTCGGATAATCCTGCAGGTCGTAAAAAGGGATGCAGAATTAGTACTTTAGAAAGTACCTTTCGTTGACCATGAGCCATATGTCTGCAAAAACCTGGTCACTAACTTTCAAATGCCATATTACCTAAATAAATTCGTTCTTGATCTGGATTTCTGTATCAGAATAAACCTTTCTTTACAGAGAAGCACTGGTTCAGATGTCTGTCCTACCGTTTCTAGATGAGGATGTTATCTTTAGAACTGCTTCACTGCCCGTTTGAAACTTGACGCTCAGTATCATTCTCCAAATATATTTGTCACTGGTGCACTTTGCCGCTCTCTAAATTGTGATCTCTACACCCTTTTAAAGTGGCCATCACTTCATAATCGCCTTATTAGAAACTGATTTAATTCTGTTCTTTGTTTTTTTATGTTCTTATTAACATTTTCCACATAATGACTGTGCTTATACAGTGCATCCAGAAAGTATTCACAGCACTTCACTTTTTCCACATTTTGTTATGTTACAACCTTATTCCAAAATGGATTAAATTCATTATTTTCCTCAAAATTCTACAAACAATATCCCACAATGACGTGAAAAATTTGTTGGAAATCTTTGAAAATGTATTAAAAATTAAAACCGAAACAAATCTCATGTACATAAGTATTCACAGTCTGTGCTCAATACTTTGTTGAAGCACCTTTGGCACCAATTACAGCCTCAAGTCTTTTTGAGTATGATGCTACAAGCGTGGAACACCTATTTTTGGGTAGTTTCTCCCATTCTTCTTTGCAGGACCTCTCAAGCTCCATCAGGTTGGATGGGGAGTGTCGATGCACAGCCATTTTCAGATCTCTCCAGAGATGTTCAATCAGGTTCAAGTCTGAGCTCTGGCTGGGCCACTCAAGGACATTCACAGAGTTGTTCCGTAGCAACTCCTTTGTTATCTTAGCTGTGTGATTAGGGTCATTGTCCTGTTGGAAGATGAACCTTTGCCCCAGTTTGAGGTCCATTGTACATTGCTGCATTCATCTTTCCTTCGATCCTGACTAGTCTCCCAGTTCCTGCTGCTAAAAAACATCCCCACAGCATCTACCATACAGGCCTGATTGGTGGAGTGCTGCAGAGATGTTTTGTCCTTCTGGACAGTTCTCCACTCTCCACAGCGAAATGCTGGAGCTCTGTCAGTGACCATCGGGTTCTTGGTCACCTCCCTGACTAAGGCCCTTCTCCCCCAATCGCTCAGTTTGGCCCAGGCAGCCAGCTCTAGGAAGAGTCCTGGTGGTTCCAAACTTCTTCCAGTTACAGATGATGGGGGCCACTGTGCTCATTGGGACCTTCAATGCTGCAGTAATTTTACTGTAGCCTTTCCCAGATCAGTGCCTCGATACACTCCTGTCTCAGCAGTCTACAGCCAATTCCTTGGACTTCATGGCTTGGTTTGTGTTCTGAAATGCACTGTTAACTGTGGGACCTTATATAGACAGGTGTGTGCCTTTCCAAATCATGTCCAAACAACTGAATTTACCACAGGTGGACTCCAATCAGTTGTAGAAACAGCTCAAGGACGATCAGTGGAAACAGGATGCACCTGAGCTCAATTTTGAGTGTCATGGCAAAGGCTGTGAATACTTATGTACATGTAATATTTTCATTTTTTATTTTTAATACATTTTCAAAGATTTCTAACAAACTTCTTTCACGTTGTCATTATGGGGTATTGTTTGTAGAATTTTGAGGAAAATAATGAATTTAATCAATTTTGGAATAAGGCTGTACTGCTGTATTTATGCTGCCTCTTGGCCAGGTCGGTATCTTTAATGAGAATAATTTCAATGCCCTTATCTGGTTAAATCATGTTTTGTTGTTGACGACGACGATGTTTGATATACTGTTCTTCGTTGATATACTGTAGCCTACAATCTTTTCACTGTTTTACTTGGACTTTTAGAATTATAGATAATTTCCTTCATCCTTCAATATCTGCATGTCCTTCAATAGATTTAGTTAATTTTTTTCCGGTCTTTCCGACATTTCGACAATTTTCTTCGGCATCAGAAAACGCCAGCTCTTGTCCGTCTAGTTTCTAAGTTCTAAGTGTTGACTAATTAAAATAGTGTAACTGGGATGGCTAGAAGCGCTTCCCCCGCCAATGGGCTAAAGCCATCCCCGCGGGGGCAGCTGGGAAGCCTGGCTCCCGGGACTTTAAACCTGTATATAGCGTGTTTTATGTGATGGTTGTATTTGTAATTGAGAGCGAAAATATTGTATTGTTTGTCTTTGTTAAATTAGTTCATTTGAAAAAAGTTCTGTTCCCTCACCGCGGGCGTGATTGCTATGGCGCGTGAGGGCTTTCGTTGTGTTTCTATGTTGCTGTTAGTTTTTGCACTGCTAGTTCTGCAGTTGTCGAGACGATTGTAGGCGCATGTGCGAAATAAAGAACGTTGGTTCTTGTTAAACAGTGTCGGTCTAGTGCTTGAATCCGCGCAGAGAAGTAGCACTCCCAAAAAAAAAAAGGCTACAATAGTGTTCCGAGTAAACTTGTTTCCGTGAAATAACTGGGGGTTTATGTTTCCCCCAAATGTCACATATACTGGTTTTCGAAGCAATTGTCAAATTTAGAAATATATTCTATAGGTTTTTATTATATCACGCGCCACTACTACGCCAGCAGAAACGACGGCTCCTACGTACCAAACTCAGAGGCATTGGGCCAATAGCTGTGGAGAACTAAGCGAGAATTATTATAGGCTGTAGAGCCCACTCCCAGAGAAACGACTGCATGTAGGGCGGGTTAATAAAATTGTGTAACTCTAAAGAGCATAAGTAGGTTGACAGAAGCCCATCTAGGACAAAGTGTCTGTGGACTCACGACCAATATTGTAATAGTTGGATCACTTGATAATTTCTATTAACAGCCCGTAATGTCGCTATATGTTAAATGCAGCCAATTCTAAGAGGTAATATTTAACATTTCGTTATTTAAAAAGGTTCGACGTATGTGTATGTTGTGCTATACTTATTCATCATTGTACAATCGTTAAAAAGTATAATTTTACGGTACTAACATTTTTTACGTTTGAGATTTTTGTCTTTTAGCCGACACTCGCATACATAATGTAATTTATCATTTAAAATTCTATATATATATATTTCACTGGTATGCTACTTAAAATTAGCAAATAATGACATGTATTTTTTTAAAATTGTAAGTAGATTCACAGGCTGATAACATAATGGGAGTGGGAGCAGAAAAAGCAGGACCAACCTCTAAGTTCTCAATACGCCATGCCGACTGCAAGGAGGAGATGGACACCGTCTTAGACCCAGGACTTGATATTAAAGAGATGGTGCCCGAGAATCGGGACAAAGCGACCGCGGAGAGAGGGACTTGGGGTCGACGCATTGAGTTTATACTTGCTGCTATTGGGTACGCCGTGGGTCTAGGGAACGTTTGGCGGTTTCCGTACCTTTGCTACAGGAGCGGAGGAGGTAAGTAACGATGCTTCTACTGACTTATTATGAAACAAAAGTAGGAATCGAGAATGTTATCGGACTATTTGTTGTCACCAGTTTAATCTGGGCAGTGGATGATTGTTTATGTGTAGCTGAGAAAACTGAACTGATCCGTTTTTGTATAACAATTATACCAACACTTGGAAGTGAATCCTGTAAATGCGCTGCCCTACCGCAAAACTTCAAATGAAACGGCCTGCCCTGTTTTGGAAATACGTTACATCGAAACCCAATTGCACCTGTAGGTAACAATGTACATTTCTAATACCATCGTCCTGTTACCAAATTCTTCATATTTACGATGTGGTTAGAAAACTCCTTATAGTTACTAATAACAATAATTGTATTGTGGCATGAAATTGACGTTTAGGTTGATTTTGCGGTTCTTATATGGATACATTTGATACATTATTGTGGTTGAATAAGAGACTTTACGTTTTAAAAGCAACGAATTCGTATAGGTCAACGCGACTATTCCGGTGTCGCGCTGAATAAATGTTGTGTTCATTTAAAAGTGTATTACTTGATTTAATACTGTTGTAGTGTGAACTCGAGATGAAGGTTTACTGAATGGCTTTTAGCTACCAATGCGTAGAGCAACGAGACCAAAAATCCATTAGAACAAGATTTAGTATCGTATAAATACAAATCGTGATTAAAAAGCAAGGAAACCCATTATTAATAACAAAAAGTTTAGCTTTGAAAGAAATACACATCGTGATATCTAGCGGGTATTAGCCTACAGTTTATTTACATTAATTTGTGTTTACAATGGCTACATAAAACGGTATTGTAAAAATATAATTTTATAATATGAAATAACGTGCATACTTACTGACTTTTTTCTTTGTGGTTCCTAGGTCTAGTTAGATAAAAATGTGAAAAGTTTGCATTGTTTCCATGCAAGTTGGTTATATGTGACTTAACATGTTTTACATGGCCTTGAAAAAATGTCAGTTCTTTATTTTTTTCTTTATTTACCTATGTCGCTAGAGCAGTAACAGAATGACACAGCAGAAAAAGGTTTCTAAGCAACCAAATCCCTCAACTGATTTGAAATGTATACATTTGTATACTTTCTTGTATTACGTCTTCTTGAACTCCATCCCTTTTCTTTAAAATTCCCTAAGGCTAAAGCAACACGTAGTGACAAAACGTGTATATGCTGAATGAATGCACATACATTCTTATTAGAATTTAATCATTACATATTTAATATAAGTTTAACATAGACTTATCAGCCTGTCTTGTAAGCTATTCCTGTATATTGAAAGGCTCTACAGAGCTGTTCTCCTGCTTTGCGTGATCTCTACAACGTTACCCAACACCCCCTGGATAATGCCACTCTTAATGATTTACATTACACGAGAGTAGATGTTAAAACTTCATGCTGATTTGAACTCGGCTCGCCAAGATAAGCACCTACTAAGATGTTACAGTAACCTAGTTCAATCTTTCTATTTCTCCATTCATTAGCCCTTCCTTCCATGTGATGATATAGATCTCTTCCTGTCTAGTTTTGATGGTTGAAGCGTAATGCTCTCTCCAGGGATCTGCTTATTAGCCTCCCTGGCACATCAGCACACCCAACGTCTGGACTGTGGGCACCTTCCATCCTTGGTGTTTTGTTGACTAGCCGAAGACACCTTGACAGTGGTGCAGGTGTGCCATCCTGGTGTACCCTGCGTTATGTGCCGGATCTGCAGTGTTACAGCAACCCTGAATTCAAATTTTTGGAAAATAATAAATGAATTAATGAATCTTTGGGAAGACTTTACTGAAGACTTCTTAAAGTTAAAATATATATTTATTTAAATCATAATTTTTTACCATACTTTTACAGTTTTATACGGCTCTATACAAAGTTTTTGTTAGTATTTCTTTAACTCCAGCACCATCTTTATTGGTTATTTTACTTTGAATTCTTCAGATAAAGTCACAGAAATGTCAGACTGAGCGCCTATCTGTAGTTTGTATCTGTAGTTTTCGGTAGTTGATTTCAACTTGTTCTTGAGATGGACTCTCGATTTTAGATGGTTGTTGCACGTATCTTTACAATAGTGTGTTGGCAAAACTTACAGAAAAGCTGTTGGCCAGACTCATAGTAGTCATTGGGATATTGTTCCGCCCGGTGTGTTTCTTAATTTTTTATATGCGGTTGTCTTATCAGACGCAAGTCGCTTAGACATTATCAATGATGGCAATTCATGTGTGAACGTGAATATTCGAGACATGGTTACTAGGCAACATTGACTCATTTTGCCTTATTTTCGAAGGATTCAAACGTCTCAACAGTATTTTTCACTATCCTGAGTTATGTGAAGTACTTTGGTTTGGAATACCAACACAGAAAAATATGCAGATTCCGTGTTTATAAGTCAGTTCCGGTTTTATGTATAGATTCTGCGATTCCGTCCGTGTGCTACGCGGAAACCATAGGGCCCTACTAATTTATCGTCATGTTCGTGTGATGGCTGCTCAAGGTGGAATCCCGGATGGGGCAAAGCCATTTAAAACAATGCGTGGTTCTGGAACACTTTATCCTCAAGGTTCAAGAAATGACGCCTCTGTAATAGAAAAATGTTTGCATAACGGTTGAGTAGCGGGATAAGCACTGGCTAGGCACTGGAAGAAGAGTGGCTGTGCCGTGGCTTATTACTTGGTGCGCTCTAATTTGGACGTAATCAGTGGGGCCTTGCTTCAAAGCTCAGAGGATGAGCTGTACCTCTTTGTCTAGGCAGCCTAACAGGGCGATATACAAATGAAAAAGAACCAAATGTGTAAAGAACCAATACCGGAGTAATTTGTAATGATGTATTTTCCAATAAATGAATCAAGATCGATGCACGCCGAGTTCTGTATTTCTCTCTCCTCTCTTTTCAGGTGCCTTCCTCATCCCGTATCTAGTCATGTTGTTTCTCTGTGGAATTCCACTCCTGTTCATGGAATTCTCCATTGGGCAGTACACCCGTCTAGGACCAGTGCACACCCTAGCTAAAATCTGCCCTCTCCTGAAAGGTTTGTGATTAAAAGTATTTATGGGCCAGTGATGCGATTAATTTTTTTCAATGAACTCTGATCAGTCCAGAAAACAGGCAATTTTGTTGGTAAAGTTGAACTACTCAGCCACAGAGGCATTAGGTGGTATGAGGATAGTCAGTGAGAGGAATATCTCACAGCCAAGTAGTGGGTGGGGGGTTTTGTTTTAGATCATATTTGGCTTTATCTTGTTTTGTTTTTAAAAGTGCCTAGTGCCTTGGAAACACCCGTTGTGAAAATACTTGTAGGTTTCCCCTCTTATCGATTTTAGTGGACATACAGTTCTGTTCAACATTATTGGCACCCTTGAATTTTTTGTATAACATGTACGATATCTTCATAAATAAATGGAAATGTAACAACTTTGCATCATCAGAATGTTTTAATAGGATGCCTAAAGTTATTCAACAAAACAAGATGCCTTTTCAACTTAGATGCCTGTTCAACTGCAGTGATTTCAAAGAAGAAACATGAAATATGACCTGGACAGCATTAAAGGCACCCTTCCATAATATTTGGTTGCACAACCTTTGGCAACGATGACAGTCGCCAAACGTTTCTTGTAGCCATCTATAAGCTTCTTGCACCTGTCTGCTGGTAGTTTCTCCCACTCTTCCATTGCAATTTGTTCAAGCTCTTGAATGTTTGCAGGATTCCTTTTCCCAATGGCAGATTTCAGCTGTCTCCAAAGATTTTCAATCAGACTGAGATCAGGACTCATTGCTTTAAAACAGTCCATTTGCCCTTTTCAACCATTCTGTTGTGCTTTTGGATGTGCGCTTTGGGTCCTTATCTTGCTGGAGGACCCATGATCTTCGACCCAAACCTAGTTCTTACACTGGGTAACACATTTTGCTCTAAAATGCCTTGGTAATCCTCTGATTTCATGATTCCTTTAATATGGTCAAGGCCTCCAGTACCAGAGGCAGCCCCACAACATTATGGATCCTCCGCCATGTTTAACTGTAGGTAGGGTGTTCTTTTCCTTATAAGCCTCATTTT
>JAOVYW010000074.1:3826296-3836297 GCA_025775045.1 Hiodon tergisus | reverse complement strand
CTCACGGTAGCAAATACAATTTCACACTAGGGCTGGAACCACATCAAAACTTGATGTATTTAATACCAATTTAATGATTGAATTTTTTTCATTTTATGAGTAGAAGAAATGTGTTACTTACTAAAAAATATATGTATTAAATTCAATTAGCAGGTTATCAAAGTTTTGATTTGGTCCTAGCATAAGTAACACTGGAAGACATACACAGGAACACATACACATCTAGGTCTTCCAATTAGTTCAACAGGGAGCTATAACTGGGCAATGAATTCACAAAAAGAAAAAGCAGAAGGAACATTTTATGTCAGAATGAATTAGTATATGGATAAAAACAAATGACAGTCAATTTCACAAGTTAGGTATGGAGTCCATTTAATCAAGAATGTTCAAAATGTGACAAAATCCAATTTAACCCCTGGATGCTGAAATCTATGAAAGTGTACCTCAGGTCCATATACATTTTATGCATGCAAGAATGAACTAGAAAGTTAAAGTGTCTTTTAACATTCAAGTGCAAGCATTACATTTTTGGGTACTGAAAAACAAACCAAATTCTCACCGGCATAAGGCCCTAGTATCCCAAGAGCTAAGTCCCAATAAGAGCCCACTTAGTCAAGAGTCCCAATAAACAAGAAAACCACTAATAAACTAACCAGCTTCAGACCAGCATTACTCAAAATACTATCAACCAAATAATAAATCAGGTCAAAATTATTTACTGTTTGGAACTTTTGGATGAAGGGACTGCATGTCAAAACAAACTTATTTTCCTCTGTACAAGAAAAAGGATAACATAGCAGAATATATCTTCGCTGTCAGAGATATTAAACAGCGATAGATTCTAACCAAATACAAGCTCAGTAAACATAACCTGGCCATAGAAATAGGACGGCACAGGCCAACCTGCTGTGCACAAGATACACTTATATGTCAGACAGGAGAGGTTTTGACAGAGATGCACTTCCTTGTGTACTGGGGGATATATACATAAATCTGTAATACTTTCTTTAAATAACTGAAAATACACTTTCAAATATTACATTCAGATTTAGAAAAGCTAACCATATTATTAGGAGAAAGACACACTTGCTTCTACATATGTGGAAGCCTGCCGGCACCTAGTAAACACACAGAATACACAGTAAACACCATGGGTATACATACGGTAATGTGTAATAATTATCACTATTGTTCACTATGTTCAGTGATTCATTCGTTATTAATATTATTTATTTTGTATTATTTGCTTAGTTTGTCTTTCTACTGTTACTTGCTTTGACAATAAAGCATCTAAAAACTGAAAAACCTTAAACTGAAAAACTGAAATTGAATTGGTTGAGACAGAGCAAGTCTAGAGTGGTTGAGCAAGTCTAGTATGGTTATCCTTCCTCACGGGGTCCTGATAAGCCGAAGGCACCCGAGAAAAACCTTGTCACTCAGAGATTGTCTCTGCTAGTGCATGAGGATGAGGGGCAGGGAGAGAACTGCTCAGTGCCAGAAACAACAGACATGTCTCTACTACTGCTAATCACACAATGGTGACCTGTCTGCTACCCCACACCCACGTGTGTGGTGTTAACATAGAAACATGTACACCTGGACAGAGAGACAAACACAGTCACACACAGATGCAAAGACACACACACACTGCACTGCTTATTGGGAACCCACCCCCAGTAATCCATAACCATATATTGGTGGCAGTTTACAGCAATTTACAACATTCATTTTTCTTCATTTTAACAAAGCACAGCAGATACAAAAAACTCAAAGCTGAGGAAATCAATCAAAACACAACAACATTTAACCACTGCAGGAAGTATAGGTATAAATGTTTGATGCTGATATTCTGAGAAAGTTTTGGTTGCTGAATTTGTACACTACGCCAAGGACAATTGAAAGCTCAAGGTGTCTTTTGGATAAAGTTATGCAGTGAAAACTTTCCTTCTTTATTCTGAACATTGTACTCCCTCATTCCCTGTATTGTCTTTGCTCCCTGCTGTCTGGTTTTGGGTGCTTTCCTTTGCTATGGTTTGTAGACGTGCGGTTGTAAAAAAAAATAATAATAATTGCCGTCTGATTTGTAGTGATAAAACAGCACAAATATTCATGAAAACAATTTATGCTTAAATATAAGTAATAAATAATAAATCTCACTACATACAAGAAAACAGCTAATTATTTATTTCTACAAAAGTACAAGTTAAGGTCATGCAACTTATTTAAAAATTCTAACAGCAGATTTGTGAGTGAAATAGAAAAAACTGATCTGAAATAAACTAGATAAAAGTTAAACCACCCCCTCCCAACCTCTGCGGAACTCAAGCTCAGTGTAAGTGTGGAAAATGTAACAAAACAGCAAGCACCCTACAGAGTGAAAATCTTGAGATTGAAAACCCTGATGCTGGAGGGAGATCACCGGTGCCTTCTAGAGACTTCAACGTGCCTATGCAGAACTCCACAGATCCACAGGCCGCGCACACGAGTCAGAGAGCCACCCGTCAACGCTGTCCTGGTCATGGTGGATGGTGGATGGTGGATGGTGAAGCACGTTTTTTTTAAATTAAAAGAAAAGTATGGGCATTTGCCCACTTAATTTTTACTTTTTACTGCAAAAATCGTGCTCAGTGTATGTCAGTGCTACTTTCTGGTTTTAGAAACGTCACTCTTTTGGACTTCATAAAACAACGAGCAGGTGAGGTCAACTGGCATAGGGCACCATAGTAATGTATCAACCAGCTGCAATCACAAAACACTGAATATTACATGATGATGGGCTAGCTCTCAGGACTACACAGAAATTATGTCAGGTCGCATTCCTGGGGGATGTTTCTGACTCTGTTCCAGTTTTCAGATGTGAGAAACAAAGTAAAAATGACCTTTTTGTTTACATAATGACCGCATTCTTGCGTGTTTGACTGTGTCCATCAAAAGTTTGATACTGTAATATTTCATTAACGCTTAGTTACTTTTAACAATATGTTCTTAAAGTGGAAGTTTTCAAAGACATCATTCTTGAAAACGTAAATGTCTAATAGGGTCTGGCTGCAGGTGACACACTCAGGACCTCTGCACTCTCAGAACCCTGAAACGCTCAATACCCAGTCACTCTCAAGACTTTAACAGATACAAAAAGTTATAAGAGGTTGAGTAGAAATCTAAAGGCCCACAGAGTTTGTTTATGGATAAAAAACAAGAAAATTAACGAGGGAGGGCTATAACTGTGAACGCATACACTGTCTTAAAATACAAAAAGAGCATTTCAGTTCATCTTCCACAGCTCATTACTTTTTATGAAAAAGTCCTGAAATTCTGTATAATGCACATTATATGGAGTTTTCAGAGAAACTGGCCCAAATAGTACTTTTGAACCAACATTTAATTAAAAAAAGCAATTGTTCCAAAATAATATTGATTTTTAAAATTGACCCTACTCTAACACTAACCCTTTTGTGTAACCTTGACCCATACCTCTTAACACACTAACTCTCCTGAAAGCCATCAATGTTACCTAACCCAAACCCTCAATGTTACCTAGCCCACCATCACCCTACTAACTGCTCAAATATTAAATAAGCGGACAACGTCTTTATTTTTCCACGAAAAATCCAATTTTAGAGGTAGGGCCATCTGTATACTGGTGTAGTGTTTTTTTCTGTGGTGAAGTGTCACTGCTGTTCCACACGTTCAATGACTGTATCTCTTGTTACTCAGTTACTTAAGAAACATTTTATTTTTGGTTTCCCCCAATATATTTCTATCAAAAAGTAGGTGAGGGAAAGTGAACAGTACTGTCAGACCTGAGCCCTTGTAATAACGAATACACCAGAGTCATGGTTTTCCTAAAGAAAGCCAAATCTCCAGAAAGCTAGAACCATTCCACTCTAGGCAATATCACCCTAGATAAAACCAAATGGACATACCTGGGTCTGACCATCAATGCCTCAGGGAGCTTTAACCTGGCAGTGAATGCAGAATCCAAGCAGGACATTTTATGCCTTAAAGAGGATAATCTATAATATGAATCCCCCGCCAAACTTTGGTTCAAAATTTTCCAAAGCGTAATTCAAACTATTGCCCTCAATGGCAGTGAAGTGGGGGGACCAATGACTTATTCGGGCTCACAAAAACAACACAAAAACCCCACAGAAAATAATAGAAATACATTTAAATTAGAGATAACACCTGACAGTGAATGCATTTATTGGGTCTAATTAATGAATTATTAATATGCAAAAAAGAACATTACTCCATCATAAAGCCCTGCAATACAAAGAGCCCATCCCAGATAAAAGTCCCCTCAGCCAGATTGTCCTGAAACTCACTGAGCAGAGTCACACTGACTTCAGCCAGTTCTATGCAAAAGTAATTCCAAGTTAACCGAATACATTTTTTTTTTTTAAATCTCAAACACCATTGAGATACAAAAGCTAAAACACACAACAAACCGAACTAGAGTGCTATCTAAACAGAAACCCTACCCCGACAGAATACCAGGTAACTGTCAGAGACAAAAAGTAGAGGCAGATTCTGACCAAATATTGTCTCAGTGACCACAGTCTGGCCTTCGAATAAGACAGACCTGGCTAGCCAGGGAGAACAGAATCTGAGGACAAGACAGAGACACCCTATCTCCTACCCTGTGATAAATGCACCAAAACCCAAAACTTGAAAACTGCTCTACCACATTCCCCAAATATGATGGAACCAGAAAAGTCCTTCTGGATGCCCGTCCAATATTTTTGCCACCTGTCACAGTCTGAGAGACCCACTATAAGGTCTGTACACTGGGGTAGGCATGGCTGAAACAAGTCATGGCAATAAAGCACCTTAATTGAAATATTAGAATTGAAATTGAGAGATAAAGAGTGAGAAAGGTAGAGAGAGTGAGAGAGAGAGAGCGAGAGCAAGAGAGTGAGAGAGAGAGAGAGAGAGAGAGAATAGCGGTTGGAAAAGGTTTTCTTTTATTGTGAAAGTCAATCTCCTAAGGCTTCTTCCCACCATGGATTTCATTACATAAAAGCTGTCTGAGTAATACAGGCTAATCCCTCAATCCGAGCCGAGTAAAATATGTGATAGATTTGTAAATGGTGCCCTTTACAAATCTGCTTGAACCTGTGATGTCTTTTTTCTTTCTCTTCTCATTCTCTCTCTCTCCTACATTTCCTCCAATTTGCATGTGCACTACAGAGGTCTTTGTGCCGCTTCCTAAAAAAAAAAAAGATGACAGAAAAAAGTACTGTAACTCATTTGTGTTTTTCCACTGAAATATTTATTTATTTATTTATTTCGCACGTTTATCCAAAGCCAAGGATCATCTTAATCCTTCTGGGTGCTGCCCCCACACACAAAAACATAGCCTCTAGCGGGAAAAAGGTGAGTTTTTCAGGGGGGATTAGCTTGCCGCCAGTGTGAAACCCTCTGGGTTTTTAACACCTTCATGTCTACTGGCCTAATCCTCTCTCTCTGACTGGCCAGCTCTCGCCTCGCCGGGGAGGGCAGCCTGCCAGGCTGAGCCTCGGAGCCTCTGGGGTTTAAACACCTCCTTGTCTGCTGTGTCTAATCCTCTCTCTCTCCCTGCCCAGCTCTCGCGTCTCCTGGCCTTCTCTGGATTTCATTTATCTCCCCGCAGGTATTTTCTCACCCCACCTCCAGCCCACTATGGGGTCTAATTTCTCTTTATATATATATCGTCCACCCCCAGCATCTGGGTCTAGACAGGGGTGGCAGAGTGGGCGTCGGAGGTGAGGCCTGCCTTGTAATTTCACCCCCTGCGATTGTTTTTGTGAGTAGGTTTGTAAGACCGATACTCATCATGCCATTGCTGCATGACTCTCAGAAACCGTACGTTCTTACAAGGTTTCTCAGAAATCAAAGAAAAACTAAGATGGCAACTAAATGGTATCTGCCACAACGTAAAAACGTAATGTAAACATGTTATGTATGCAATTTTAAAAATGTTATATAATGAAGATCAGGTTTAACATTCATTAGGTTGCGTTTGATTAGGCTTTCTGATCGTTGCGTTCCCTAAGAAACAAGACGACATTCACTGGATTGTTGAGGTCTCGAGCCTGGGTGGAGCCCTGGGAATCAACACACTCGGAGAGATGAAATCATCTGCAAAACCAAAGAGTCATAGAGCTCCCTCACAGAGGATTACAGAGAGCCTTACCATGTCGTAGCAATGGTGTCAGGTACATGACTCAGGAAAGATGGCAGTACAAGTATTCCCATCCACTTCCTGAGGGCCTCTTGCCTTAAGATACTGAGGTTAAAGTGGGTTTGATTCACAGTTTGTCAATCATGTTGTGGCCTACCCTTTGTCACCAGCACACATATCTACAGTGCAACTGGAAAGTATTCACAGCGCTTCACTTTTTTACACATGTTGTTATGTTACAGCCGTATTCCAAAATAGATTAAATTAATTATTTTCCTAAAAATGCTACAATGACAACGTGAAAGAAGTTTGTTGGAAATCTTTGAAAATGTATTTAAAATAAAAGTATTCACAGCCTTTGCTCAACACTTTGTTGAAGCACCTTTGGCACCAATTAGCCTTTTTGAGTATGATGCTACTGCTTGGCATACCTATTTTTTGATGCGGTCACCACCATGCTTCACTGTAGGGATGGTATTGGCCAGGTGATGAGCAGTGCCTGGTTTCCTCCAGACATGACACTTGCCATTCAGGCCAAAGAGTTCAGTCTTTGTTTCATCAAAAGGAGAGTCCTTCAGGTGCCTTTTGGCAAACTCCAGGCGGGCTGTCATGTGCCTTTTACTGAGGAGTGGCTTCTGTCTGGCCAAACTACCATACAGGCCTGATTGGTGGAGGGCTGCAGAGGTGGTGGTCCTTCTGGACAGTTTTCCTCTCTCAGAGAAATGCTGGACCATCAGGTGACCATCAGGTTCTTGGTCACCTCCCTGACTAAGGCCCTTCTCCCCCGATCACTCAGTTTGGCCGGGCGGCCAACTCTAGGAAGAGTCCTGGTGGTTCCAAACTTCTTCCATTTATGGATGATGGAGGCAACTGTGCTTCAATGCTGCAGTAATTTTTCTGTAGCTTTCCCCAGATCTGTGCCTCAATACAATCCTGTCTCGGCAGTCTACAGACAATTCCTTGGACTTCATGGCTTGTTTGTGCTCTGACGTGCACTGTTAACTGTGTGACCTTATATAGACAGGTGTGTGCCTTTCCAAATCATGTCCAATCAACTGAATTTACCACAGGTGGACTCCAATCAAGTTGTAGAAAGATCTCAAGGATGATCAGTGGAAACAGGATGCACCTGAGCTCAATTTTGAGTGTTATGGCAAAGGCTGTGAATGTGATTTTTTATTTAATACATTTTCAAAGATATCAAACAAACTTCTTTCACGTTGTCATTATGGGGTATTGTTTGTAGAATTTTGAGGAAAATAATTAATTTAATATATTTTGGAAAAAGTGAAGCGCTGTGAATACCTTCCGGATGCACTGTATATAACAAAAATTTTAACTTGAGAATGGTATGTATATTTGCAATCATCAAAGTGCCAGCAGCACAGACTGCACTGGAGTTCAGAACTAGTTTGTTGTGTTTATTTCTTTGAATATTGTTGGAGGAACACAAAACAATAACAAACATAAAAAACAAATTTCCCTAGGAACAATCAGTTCCCATGGCCCAAACAACATAGGGAATGGTTATCCACAGAGGTGGCAGCTTGTTCAAGTGACCTGTGGAACAAAGCCCCAGCATTCCTCGATAAACAGATGATGGCTGAGGCCCCAGCAAGGTTTTATCCATGGTACTAAACAGGTGAGGGCTGATGTCCTGTCTGGCACTATCCTTGGTACTGAACATATGGTACTACGTCCCACCTGGCTTTGTCCATGGTGCTGAACAAGTGATGTTTTCTGATCCCTTTGCAACCCAGAATTCTGTGAGGGAGCGGAAGATCCATATAGGCTTCAGATTACCTTGTCTCCCAGGAGAACTGCAGATTGAACCTCACTACTCATCCGTCAGTCACCCATCTCTGTCCAGACATAGGGAGCCCCAGCCCTGACCTCCAGTTGTCTGAGAGAGATTAATCTTCACATCCACTGTCTCCTTCGTATTGGAGAAATTCCTTCTCGATGAGTCGCTGTGTGTCTGCCGGCTCTTGCACTGGCCACTACACTTTGGTTTACACCACCCCTGCAGCCTAGCCCCTCCCCCACCATATGTGATACGATACAGTGCCAATGGATGGATCCCACACATTTTCGACTGGAATTCAGCATCACAAAATAAATAAATAAACTGAGTTGGTGCAGCATGGTGTCAGCCTGTATGAAAGGGCCAGGCCACTGTTTTATCAATTTGAATGAATGAATGAATGAACCAATGAATGAATATGTTTATATCTTTTGTATTTTCTTTTGTTTATATCTGAGTGATATAAGTGACACAGTGATTCATTCTGCTGACAGTCAGAATGACACCCCCCAACCCAACGATATGATGACATTTTCCCCACAGCAGATAAATGATGCTTCGGCTCCGATCTTAGATCATTGTGGAGTCAGAATCAGGTTACTGGTGCTAGTGTTTGAGAGGAGTGGGGTGGGGTGGGGTGGCGACATGTGGCAATCCAGTCATAAACACTTGATTTCTAAATGGAAGGGTTGTCAAGAACCACAAAAACATTTGCTTTGTTAATGTGGCTTTGTGTTCCAGTCAAGGCTTGAATTAATTCACAACATTGCCTTAATTAATGACAAAATATGCTCGTATGAGAATTTTCGTGGCTTCAATAATCCTGCCAATTAGAAGAAAGCAAAGCTCAACAATGCTTCACGTGAAGTGTTAGCAGGTTCCGTGAGGTCACACTTACTTAGCTAGTCCACAAGCGACCACAGATACTCTTCAAACACACCATTTCTTCACTGCCATCAGCAGCCCTGGATCTCTAACCCGGTATCCCAATGGAATGTGTGCCTGCAGAGGACAGTCTTGTCACAACCTGGCATGCCCCATTTTCCCATTTCCACCTGCCTCTGCACAAATACAAGTGTGTTTTTCTGTGTGTACCGAGCTTTTTAAATCCTCTAAAAGTTCAAGCACCATGCACGAGTTAAGGGGAACACAACATAGCACCGTCATACCAAAAAGCTGATATAAAACAGCAAGATTACAAACCTACCTGGAAAGGCTCTGAAGTGTAAACATTATCGCTGATCGAATGAAAAGAGCTAGCAAGCCAGACAGGTTTGCCCTGAGGCCAAGGGAGATTACCTGGCAGGTAATAATGTTTTCCCCCTGGAATAAACTCACAACTCCAGCCTGTCTCCAGTGCTCAATCAAGTTGAGCTAACTTTTTTTCAGTAAAGTATATTCCAGTGAAAATAAGCCACATTTATAATAAAAATTTGATATCGATAGTAAACAGCAAAAACATACTTAAACAAATGTATTCAGCCTCAAGTAGTAGCAACTTTGTAAATAACCAAGCTTTTTCTATAGCTGCAAAGATAATTAATAAAGGTATACAGGTTTTACTTGTAATATCACTTGTCTTGCAGAGCTAATGCTGGTTTATACTTGTGAAACCACAGAGAATGGGAGATTTTCTTGCGAAGATACCAGCGCCCTTGCAGCTTCTGACACCACCCAATCTTTTGGACACGCTGAATACACTAACCAATGAAGCGGTCCCTCTCCCTCCCCGCAAAATCCTGTCAATTAAGTGAGGCTCTCTTAAGGAGACTCATATTTGACTGAAAAACCTCACCCCTCTGCACCCACCTGTACCCTGTAACTGCACATTACCGACCTGAACAGAACCAAAGCTTCCTGGTCTCCAACCAGATAGGGGTCCCAACTTGGACCCATGCTGGTCTCCAGTCAGAAGGAGGCCCCCATTCAGGCCAATGCTGGTCGCCAGTCAGAAGGAGGCCCCCATTCAGGCCAATGCTGGTCTCCAGTCAGAAGGGGGCCCCCATTCAGGCCAATGCTGGTCTCCAGTCAGAA
>JAOVYW010000074.1:3803743-3818282 GCA_025775045.1 Hiodon tergisus | reverse complement strand
GGTCCCTCTTATGATGCTTCCCATTCCCGGCTCGATGTATATCTGTGTGTGTGTGTGTGTGTGTGTGTGTGTGTGTGAGTGCATGAGTTTGTTTGGTATATTCACTTAGAGTGAGCTTGTGTGAATAGTGTTTGTGCATGTGTGAGTGTATGAGTTTGTGATTGGGCAAAAGAGAGCAAGAGTGTTGTGCGTGTGTGTGTGTGTATGTGTATGTGTGTGTGTGTGTGTGTGTGTGTAGGGAATGAGTATCCTCTTGACGTATGCTGGTCATGGATCTACTCCCTCTGTGATTAAAGTCCAGCCGCAAGGGATTAACGTTCGCCTAACGACTGTCCTTGACTGATGGAGACGAGTCAACAGCATCCCCTGGACACAGTCCCACCCTACTGAATTCCCAGTACTGTACAGTGCACATTATTTATCCTCTATCCAGTACTTGTTATTTAAAGTTATGTTCTGAGCATTTTTAATTATTTGGCACCATTCCCAGCACCTCTATGCAGTACACTTAATATAGCCATGTGATCTGTACAATACACATTATTTAGCCATATTCTCTATGCAGTATGTTTCGTTTAGCCATATTCTTGTAGTACACATTATCCATTGTCCCGTCCCTCCCCTCCCCTTTAGCTGTGTTGAGTCATCATTTATCCGTCCCACTATGTTACTCATGAATCTGTACCCCTTTTCGGCTCACAGAAGAGCCTAAATGTGCTTTAGCAGCCCGTACCTCCCCCCAGGGGGAACGCTTAGCGCTAATTGCCAGGTAATTGCTGTGATCGCTCAGTCGAGGGAAGGTCAACCGCATGGGCTGGAGAGCAGGAGGGGCAGGCAGGGGGAGGGATGCCCGGGCCAAGCCGTGAAAACTGAGGGGAGGCGGTTGGGACCGGAGTGGCGGTTGGCCCAGAATACTGTGCTCCAGTCACCTGATGATACGGGTGCACTCCCTTGCGCTATGTTAAATCTAAGCAGAAAGTCATCAAACATTGTCAGGTAGGTTCATTTATTTATGATAAACATTTTCCTCTGCAAAGCTCTCTACACTAATGTGTCTCATTTTTACTACTTAATGAATGGAACTTTTTCTCCCCCCATGTAAAAGGGGCGGCCAACCAACACATACCTAATGACCATTTCACTCACTAATTCATCGGCCACAATCTGAGACTTTTACTGAAAACATGGCAACTACGGAGTTCCCCACCTTCCCACGCTGCAGCTGCAGCTTATCTCTTCAGATCAGGAAATAAAGCTGAAATTAGACCAGAAATGTTGACCGCTCTTCAAAGACACAGAAGTGTACTGTAAGTCAAGGCTGTTATTGGGTAGGAAGTCTGACAATTCTTCTGACGTTTGTGCTTTTCAGTTCCAGGCTCACCTGGAAAAGTTCCAAATTCTAGGCTGTCAGACTCCCAGGAAATTAGTAACTTTTGCTATAACAGGCCTCTGTAAATTAGGAGGTGGACTTGGGACTCCTACAAGGGAAATCCAGGGGAGGTTTTCTGTATTGAGCAAAAAACTTTTAATTGAATATTGCAGAAGGACTGATAATATCAGGTCCTGCAGTCAGCGATTTTCACAGTTGTGGTTTATTTCGATTTATTTTTACAATTTACTATTTTAATCATAAGAACCAAACTGTTTACGCTGGTTCTCTTAAACTTAAACTTTTTTATGGTTAAATCCTATATACTCTATACATTCTAATTTAGTTAAAGCAGATGTTCTCATAAACTCACAGAGCTTAATGTTTTATATCCCATATTCATTTGTAAAGCTGCAGAAGCTAATTTTATTAAGATACCACAGAGGTCTAAGACCTTAACCAACACACCACCTCTTGTCCAATAATATATGATGTCAATCAGATACATGTGTGGTACCCAATGAGATGGGGTGATGGATGGGGCTGGTAGGTCTCTTGAGGTCACCAATGTCTTTGGAGACTCCACGTAGGCAGTGACCCAAGCCAGATTCCAAATTGGATTGTCATCTTGGTGATTGTCTGGAGGGAAAGGAAAAAACCCTATGGAACAGGAACAGTGCACAACTGAAGAAAATTAAAAAACTAATTTAAACTAAAACATACAGCCTGAAAGGAAACTGTTTTAGCCTGGGACACTGTTTCACTATCCCTGCTGCAGAGTATTCTACAGCATGCAATTATATACACTACCAAACCAAAAGACTTTTGGTCTGAGCTGGGCATAAAGCACATTCTCAGCTGGGCCTTAATCATGTAGATGGCATTTCAAAGCTCTTCTTTTGTCCGTCTCTGTCATTTTCTCTGTCATAAAAGCACCTGGGAGAGCAGTTCTGTGGGCCTCTGATGGAGGGCAAGAGCGATGCTAGCTGAGTTTGGACTGGAGTGATTGGCCAATTATAAGTGTTCCGTTTAACCAGTGCAATGCGAATATGTGCAATGCGAAAACTCTCGTCTGAATATATGAAAGCCATTGTCCCCCGCCGTTGGTGGCTACCTCGCCGCTTACCCGTTTATTTATTATTATTTTTTAACAGGAGATCGTTAAAAAACTCACATAGAGCAAAACAAACAGGACTTCAAACAAAGCAGAGCAATGGAGCTCACTTTTTCCCACTGTGAGAACGATGCTGTTTCCGGCTCAAAATAACAGTTTAGGTTCACACAGAGAGGTGCGCTTGTGCAGCGTCTGCTATCCGAATATACCCGTGGGCACGCTGACCTCTCAAAGACAACTTCATTAAGCCAGCTTTCCCGTCATGGAGGTTGAACGAGCCGCTGGAACAATTCAGATAAGTATACGTTTTGAGTGCTCCAGCTGTGGAGCGGTTTCAATGCTCAGCACAGTTATCATAAGCCTGCCATCCCTTGCACGAAACAGGGGCTGGCCGATGACTCCAGGGAAACTGCTGCAATTGATTATCTGTGTGTATAATCTGGAAGAAGAAACATCTTTACTGAGCCTCGTCACATAAACAACAACAATCCAACTAGTCCTGGCCGTGTACATTGTATAAATAAATGTCTAAATGCTAAATGTAGTCCCTGAAACAGAAACATAAAAGACAAACGGCAGTTACCTACAAGGCTAGCGCAAGTACTGAGGTTAAGACCGCAGTCTTAAGACAACTGGAAGAATGCCACACATCACATTTGCAGTTTTATTGCAGAAAGACTTCAGGGAAACCACCAGGATAGGCCAAACCGAGCCGCTAACACCATGTGTTAGCTGTTCTTAAAGTCATATTAAATCCATCAGATTTTTTTTTCTTCCCTCTTCGTTAAAATGCCGTCAGATATTTATTGTTCAGTCGACAGCAAAACAGATCTTGTTTTATGCTCAAAAAAAGACATTTATCAAATTTTTTCTGTCTTAGATTTTATGTATTTGCTTGAAGGACATTTGTAATTGTTTTATAAAAAATGACACATTTATTTTTATGGATTTATAACCTTAGTTTAACTAAGTGGAAAAGTAAATAAATAAATAAATAAAAGCACCCTCTCCTCTCAGACAGATAGAATTTTTCCTTGGCACACATCTTCATCTGGACTGACATGGATACAACACTGAGATGAACTTCAAACAAGACAGAAACCCACAGTGGACAGGAGATGGAGAGAAGGAGAGTGAGAGAGAGGGAGAGCGAGACAGATGGGGAAAAGAACTGCAATGACACGGACAGGGAGATTCACAGGAAGACTGCGTGACAGGTGATGTCAGGGGTTAAGGAACTGGACTTCCAGATGCTAGCAGGTTACAGAGCCCAGGATGGACAATGCTCCAGGGCATACGAGAGAGGAGGTTGATATAGTTAATTGATTCGGAAAATACTTAAATTGGCGAGGAATACAGTTCCTCTACTAAGCAAACAAGTCGCATTAAATAATGATATATAGATTCCTTCACCATTCCTGATGGAATTTAATAGGCAGAGTGACTGTTCCATCACTTTGTGCCAGGAGGACTACTCTGGGGCTGCCATTCTAGGGCATTCCCGCGGTGTTGCTCAGAGCCGCAATGTCAGAGTGAGTCCTGTGTGCCCGTCTGTGTGTGACAGACGAGGATGGCACCTGCCTTCACTGTTTCAAACGTCGCCCGCTTTGATGTTTTTTTCCCCCTGCCGGCCCCTGGATTGGTTCGAGTGCGCGGATTTACAGATGTATTTACTGAGCCCATGCTCCTCACCACTGAAAGTCCTTGGGGGGGGTTCCTTTTTTGAGCAAAGTTTGAATAGCTTCTCCCCCTGTGACTCAAAGGTCCTCTACTGGCACACCAATTTATCCATGTGTATGTTTGCATTAATGCTACAATTTTCCCATAATTATACTCAACGGCCTTTTGGAATTGCTGAGATTGTTGGCCTAAAGGCTTTCAAAATGTTTTTTTCATGTTTTTTTCATGTCTGCTGAAAAGAATGAATGTACAGCGCTTTGTAGCTCCTTTCTGGTTAAAAAGCATTAAATAGAACAAGATTTAACTAATTGGCGTTAATTATCAGGGTGCCTAACTTGGCATAAAACCCTACCGAGACGAACTGAGGCCATTCAGGTTAAGTACGTCATTTAAGGGCACAACAGAAACACTGACGTCTGTCCCCTGATGCTGCTAAAACGGGACAGGCTCTTTTCAACAGTCCTCTGCTTCTGTCAGAGGCAACTTCAGGCTTTCAGGCTTCACATCACAGCAGCAGTCAAGCCTAAAGCTTATTTGCATCAATTTCATTTCTCAGGAATTTATTTCTAATAGATATATTAGAAAATGTGCCTGCTTATTTTTGCTTATTAATCATATCACGTATTGATGAGTGTTTGTAATTTTATGTCTATTTTCCTGAATGTACTTGATCACAAATACAGGTGACGTGGCTTTGACGCAGGTGACGCAGGGCAGTCAACAGCGGCTATTTACTGGAGTTTACCAACAGATGTCATTGAGGACCTGCAGAAGCTGATACCGCTTCCAAGAGCTTGCACTACAGGAAGCTGATGCCGCTTCCATAGCTTGCACTACAGTAAGCTGATACCGCTTCCATAGCTCGGACCCGAGGAAACAGATACCGCTTCCTAGCTCTGACCCTGATGCACTTTACAGGCCAGCCATTTGCTGCTGGGATGCCAGAGAAGAGAGAGGAGGCCAGCAGTAGATGTGAGCGGTGGAATAAAGTATTCCTGTAATTAAGAGGCTGTGAGTTGTGGAAGCCGCGCCAGCACCGTCCCCCAGGGGAGTGTGGCAGGTGGGGGGGGGGCATTTAATAAACAAAGGCAGTAACTTGACACAGTTTTAACTGCCGAAATTCCTCATTGAGCTGCTAGCAGCCCGCGGAGGCCCCGTGTTGAGATAATGCTTTATTATAACTTGGGGCTCTGGAGCTATTAGGGAAACGACTCCTTTTTCTTTAATTTTGTAAAGGAAGGAGAAGATAGCTGAACAGAGCTGCCTGAGTGGGAGGGTTATGTTGCCTCCGGCTGTTTCTGTGTACCTCACATGTGCGTATCAGTGCACGTGTGTATAAACCTGGCGGAAACTGAACTTTGTTAGTTTCCTGGTCACAGCACAGACAGAAGGCTGTGGATTGCCAAGTCGAACAGAAATCCATGGATTAGTTCTGAGGTGATTCTTCTCAAATAGAGCCCTGTATCCAGGGAACCGCCTTTGACCAGCAATGCTGGTGGAAGAAGAAGATCAACAGATTTAAAACCATTGATCCTAAACAAATTGTGCCAGCCACGAGTGGAATCACATCACCCGCCTCCCTTCCATCCTAATAAAGGATGGAGATTGTGTTTGTTTCCAATGATGTGACACCTGATCTGCATTGAATGCAGCTCCTGCTGAATTAAGTCATTGTGTGGAAAGACACACACACATCCGCCTACCCACACACACAAGAGAAAAACCATAGGAAGGATAGGGCCCACATTTGAAGAGCGTCAACCTTGTGGACCCAGGAGGTGGTCCACCAGGGCAGCCTTGAGAACTTCCTGATTACGTGTTGACTGCCATTGTCCGAGCAGATGAATCGATTTAGTGTTTGCAGAGAGGGCTCTGGAATCAATCGTGCAAACTGACACGGACAGCTTTATAGGAGGGATTGATGTGTTTTTGAGCCCACAAGTCAATTCCTGGACCATTTGATAGAGTGGTCAGCTCGGTGGACATAGTAAAAATGTATGCAAAAATACACTGTGTTTCACTGCATCTGTCTGTCTGTCAGTGCTTGGCTGTCTGACGGGACCTCTCTTTTACACTGAGTTACACAGGTTACTTTTGGCTGCAGTTTGGGTACAATCTTATACACAGCTTTCCACTGTTTTCGGCGTTGCTGTGGACAGAGCCCTCTGCTGTGACTTCATCACTTTGTGCCAACAGAGGCGCTCCAGACGCCCTGGGCCTGTAACGAGGAGCAGCCCCACTCATGCAGCGATGGCAGTGTGTTTGCACTTCCAACCGCACCACAGAGAGGTGAGGCGCCGTCGCACCTTATGCTCACCTGTTAGCACCGCCGGCTGCAGTGATTAATGAGCGTGTGGAGCAAAGAGCGAGACAGAGAACAGGAGAGAGAGAGGGAGCGAGAGAGAGAGATGTGCGTTCGTTTAGTGCAGAAGCATGGGTGAGAAAAAGAACATGGGAATGTGTGATATTGAGAAGAATCCATATGTGTGTGTGTGCGTGTGTGTAGGACCTTATATGCAGTGTGTGTGTGTGTGGCTATCAAGGAGAAACACTATTAAAATGCAGCCATTAGATACTATGTGCGAGTGAGGGTTTGTGTGTGTATAGGAAAAACACTGGAGGGAGACAGTAGGTGCATATGTGTGACTGTGTGTATAAGTGTGTGTCAGAGAAAAAGAGAGATGGTAGATGGAGTGAGCGTGTGTGTGTTTAGCAGAGACACTGGTGTGCGAGTCTGCGATGCGTAGATTGTCTGTTTCCATGCCATCATTCCATCAGCTTGTCACCAGTTTACAGAGATACAGTGAAAATGCATCCTGAAGTAAGAAACACTTCACTAGCACTTCATTTGATTTATTGTTGTTTTATACATTTCTACTTCCATTCTATATAAAGGTACTTCCACTCTTCATCCTTCTCTTCATTTGTCTGGAGGGGGTGATCTCCCCCCTCTCCTCTGCCAATGGGTATTGACTGACAGCACATCAGCTTACAATCCACGGCTAGTTATGGGGCTATCTGGTGTTTAGCAAAGAATCTAATTAGGGACCCACTACATTTGAATGGCAAGAGCAAGTGGAGAGGGGGTTGGTGTTTGTGGATATTGGGGAGGGGGGGGGGGGGGGTCATTTATGAGAAATTCAACACTGGAACAAAAACCACTCTGGGAAAGAAGTGACTAAAAATAGTCTAAAAATAGTCGTCTCCAGTCAGAGTCGATGCCTATTGTGCTGCCGGTTCTCAATGGCATTCTGGACAAAGGCTGGGAACGGATGGTGTGGAGTTTGTGTCCCGCTCTTTCTGTCAGTTGCTCCATGTCTTTCCTTTTTTCTCTGCCTCTCAGGGAAAGCACAAAGACAGAGTGTGGTCACATGGATGTAATGACCCAGAGGATAAAGGTTTCACACTCATTGAGCTCATCCCTCGAGTGAATATGCTAAACTTGAAGGAACAGGTGGTGTACATCCAAAATAGAAAAAAAATAAAATAAAATAAAGAAGAAGGGCTCTTGCCCTCGAAATGTCCAGTAGCTCATTTAATTCAATCATAACCGTGTACAAAATATTTATTTTCATTTATATTTATTTTCTATTTGTATCATAGACTCGCTGCAGTTTTGCCTTAATTTGCAGTTTTGCCCTTGCTGCAGTTTTGCTATATAAATTTATACGTGTAACACAGAGGAGAAACAAAATTTTTCCTGAGGCCAGTCCCAAACCTGACATTTCCTTTTTATTAAATGTAAATATTATTAGTTTAATGCTTTGAGTTGGGTTGCATCATAACTTATTCATCTTTATGGGCCATTGCCGGATAAGTGGGAGTGGGGTTTATTGATTCTATGAAGCAGATAACCACTGGGTGTCTGTTGATGACCTTGAGGCTAGGACCTCTCCATGACTGGGGTTCTGTTGGATCAGGGTCCTTGTGGGGTCCAGTGTCACCTGGGACTGTCTTTGGTCTCCAGATCGATAGGCTTGGTCGGTTAGCTCCGGGCAGGGCGGGAGATTGCAGAGACATGGTGACAGACGAGGAAGTCAGAGGAGAGGGTAAATCAGGAGCTGCTACAGCAGGACAGCGCTTATTCCTGAGCCCGCCCCCTCAGCAGGACAGCGCCTATGCCCGAACCGCACCGCCGTCCTTCATCAGAGAATCAGTGTCACGACGCAGAACAACTCGTTCTACCGCTAACAGAATTGAATTGTTGATTCCAGGGCCTCTCATGCATAAAAATCTAATCAAGACAAGGATTTTAGGGAGTTCAATATTATCCTTGTGAAATTACAGGTGCTGTCACTCTCCTGCAGCTCCGCCGTCTGCTTCTCCTGTCACTAATGGAAGTCTTCACGATAGGGATGAAAGGGGCGGAACCTCAGATTAAGGTATCAATTTCACAGGTATTACATCGAATTCACAATGAATATTGAGCAAAAATGCTGAATATATAATTGATATATTATTTAATTAATATTATTGACATCATACGCTCTGAAAGAAATTCTTCCTTGTTCATACAAAACCAAATATTGATCAACAAAAATCATTGATAGATTATGAGGTTATCATCGGGCAAATCCAATGCATTTCCTATTTTTTTGTGTTGTTTGTGAAAAAGATGACAAAAACATATCTTTTCCATAATGTAGTTCTGTTCCTCAGGGGTTTGTTAGATTGAAGGTTTTGCTACTTTCAGAATCTAGGTGAAAATACAGCAGGGTGCTTGGAGAGTCCCTAGTGAAAAGCGATCAAGATTACATAATCGATAAGAAGATATTAGACCAAACTGAGCGGAGAAGCCAGTTGGTTTCTTCTGTTTGTATAATAAATAAAGAAATCTGAGTATAAGAAACGTGAGGTTACTGCAAGCATTGTTTTATGCAGTATTTTGGCTAAAGACGGTTCATTACTCCAATGAAAGACACGCTTCGGTTACTGACTGGTCCCTTGCGGGTGCTTTAAAGAGAAGATTGGTTGATGAGTCTTTGCTTGTCTGGCCAACAGGGAAGACTTTCTCGACCTACGGAAGGAAGCAGCTGTCAGTGACAGCATTAAATCAGCAACGCTTGAGTGAACCTCTGAGGGTGGCCTAGGGTGGCTGTGTCTGTGTGTGTGTGTGGGGGGGGGACATGGAGGCTGAGTGTTTGTGTGTGGGCAGGGCTATTACAGAGCCTGTGTGCCTATTTGTGTTGGGGGGAGCAGTATGTGCGGAGGCGAGCAACATGGAAGATGGTGCCCTCCTACTGTTCTGTCCTCCCGTTGGTCTAATTGGTCTGCCTTAACCACGGGTCTGCCATCCCATTGGTCTGCCTTCCCACTGGTCTGCTCTCCAGCAATGCCCCCTGCTTAGTGAAGCAACCGGTCATGTATGCTAGGACTCGGTTGAACAGTCCATCTGCAATGTTTATTTGTTCCATTAGTGTTTCTACTACTAGTTCCTACAACTAGTTTGTCAATTTCAATACAATGGGAAATGTTGAGCCTATTTGTTGCTGTCAAAGTTAAAGTTGGTAATCTGTCATCTGTAGCCCATGGAGTCCAAGCTGCAGGAGGTCCCTTCCCTTCTCATTACAAAAAAACCCATCCATCCAAAAGAGACCGCCACCCACCATCAGAACAACTATCTCAATGAGACCACATTGGCATTGTTCAAATTTGTAAATGGCCCTACTGTCAATCCTCTCTGCTTATCCCAAAGTTTACCTACAACAGAGCAACCCCCCACACAAACAACACCTCCAATATCACTCCCTGAAATATCCCTCCCAGGGCCATCTCTACATCGCATGTTTTATAGGAATTAGCGTGAGGGTCCCTTGGTGCACATTAAGAGTGGCGGGGCACTGTACTTCATGTATAATTCATGTTTCCTATCGCATTCACTCGACACAGATGAAGAGGCACTTTACTGGCTGGCTGCGAAGTTCGAGAGCTTATCGAGGGACTGAAGGGTCAGGAAATGGACCAAAGGAAAAGACTACACCACCTCGTGTGCTCTTTAAAACTGGTTGGCTGGATTAAACATTGGACCGATGTACATATTTAAGGATAAAATTAATCTCATCAAGGAGCTTTATTTTGGCAGCGATCAAACAGAAAGAGGAAAAAGTCCTAAAAGAGGAATGCTTAAATCAAAATACAAAAAAAAAAAACTCAGTGGAAAAAACGATTTTGAACGACCATTGAACCAAATGTGCTTCCTGGCAGCGAATTGTGTCAATTAAAATGAAAAAGAGAAGAAAACGTGACCCTTTTTCATATTCATAACGGTGACTTAATTTCTGTGAGCTGAGCCAGAAAGGATCCGCTCAACCCATCGGTCCTTAGACTCCAAGCATTAATGTCCTCTGACTACAAACAGCTTCAGAACCTTCAAGCGGAAACAATTAAAGTAAACAAAATAATTAGACCGTACGTTGAAAAATGTTATTACCTGCTGTGACACGGACACGCGCAGACACGCATGCACACACACACACGCACACACAGGTTCGGTTCGTTCTGATCAGAGGATGACTGAGTTTTTGATTATATCAGAGAAAGGGTGTGGGTTCCTTACCGAATGATCAGAGAAAGGCTGTGGGTTTGGTTAACAACCAATTGGAGGAAGACTGGGGGTTTCAGTTACCGAATGATTTTTGAAAGTTGTGGGTTAGGATACAGAATAAACGAAAAGAGGAAGGGTATAGTTTTTGGTACCAACCTAACCGAACTATGAAGATTGAAGGTATATGCAGTTGAGATCCATACACGACAGACGCAATTGAAAGCTATGGGAAGTCCGTCTGGGTGTCAGTCTGAAAAGCTGAACAATGTTGCACATGGCTGTTTACACAGCTTATCTTATTATGTCGGCGTTCTCATGAAGAACTGAGAACTTAATATTCTTTGAGAAACATTGAACAAAACTTAAGATGAATGATGACAACCTCATTTACACTGCTCCCTAAGCACGTATACTCTTTCCCTAAGTAATTTCATTTTCATAAAAAACCCTTCCTCTTACTTAGAAGCTGTTAAAATATTATTGAAGAACCATTATGAAAAACAAGATAATTATCATTTGTTCTGTTCCTGAATTCCCTGAGTGTATCTTTAGGAGTGAACAATTGCAACGGCACAAAAATAAATTGGATTTTTTGCAAACTGCAGTCAATTTAAAGCCATGCTGTTGGAAATTAAAGACTGAAATAACCAACCCATCACAACTTATTTTTAGCAGTGGTTAGTTACCTTTTGTGAGAAGGATTGCAAATTAATATAAAGACATCTAGTTAAAGGTATTTATGCTTTTTTTTGTTCTCAAATGGCATTGGAATGTGGGGATTAAACAAAAAAAAGAAGAATGAATTCATTAAAATAATTATCTTCATTAGCTATTTTTATCCGATCCCCAGAGAGCGCATATGATTATCGCACAAAACAATATTTTTGCAGATGAAATATTACTCTGCCTTATTCGTTCTCTTTCTCTTAAGGTTTTCCATGAACTTCACTTCACACTGAGAGGTAAGGACAATCCTCTGCCATCTTATCTTACCTCACTTTGTGCCAGTGCCTTTCAAAGAACATGAACATCCAGTCGTCGTGGGAACGAGGCTGCTGCACTACACTTCTTCCTCAAGGTTTTGCTCAAGATGCTCCTTGCTTATTGTGTCTTCGGCTGTCAATAATCCTGTTTTTCATTCTTTCAATGTCCCTTGGCTCTTGGGTGTGGAGGGATACATCACAACTGGCCAAAACCAGGCCCTCTATATTCAACATTATCACCCTTATGTCGTATGTTCATCCTCCCTCCTAGTAAACTATTTGTAGGCATGCTTGGGGAACTCCTGCCCTTGAGGACTACAGCAGGGATTTTCACCTGGAGCACCGAGCAAGGCAATTTCCAGTCCTAATAATGCCTTTGATTAAATGGCTAAAAAACCCTACAAACACGAGGTCCTCCAGGGCAGGTGCACCTGATCCCTATCCAGGAACCATTGGCCAGCCGTCAGCTGCATGAACCTGGTCCGTTTAGTGCGCGGGAGAACATGGGCCTTTCACTGCTGGAGGCTGACCACCCAACCCCCCTAACTTCACTGCTGTTCACCCGGCGGTTCCCCGCGCAGCTGCGTAACTTGTTCGCCTTCACCGCATGAGGCCGCCTGTTAATTACCCGGGATGGAGCTTTAATCGAAGGAGTGCTGAAGTGGATTAAAATGCCTGCCTGGATAACGGGCACCCGGGGACGGGCGATTCAGATGGCTGCCAAATGAAAGCGATCTTGGGGAGGCTGCCGGCATCCACCTGGTCAGGGGGTCCCACAATGTGATTTGGAGCTCTGGTCAGATTGTAAAATTGAAGGCAACCGCCACCTGTGCCTCAAATTCAATAATACAATTTGCATTTATTTGCCCCCCCCATTCTCTACCCAAATGCATATGTGCACCTGGACACTCCCTCCCTCCCACTCACACATTCCTTTTTTTACAGACACACACCCAAACAAACATATCCTCTCAGACACATATGCAAGCACACACACCCACACCCTCTGACACACTTATGGACACACAGATACACACACATACTCACACACACGTGCTCTTTGTCTGGTGAAAGGGCTGGAGAGTTAAGAGTCAAATCAGTTTGTATAGTGTGGTGGGAGTTTCATGACACAAGCATTCAGAGAAAGCCAGGGAAAAATGAAAGACACTGGATTTTGCCCAGACTAGGTCTTTCACGCACGCTGGTCCATCTGGAACAATTAAAACCCCCTCCTCACCCTGCTCCACACATTCCGTTGCCGTGCCAGTGCCTTGCCTCATCTCTACATCACCACTCTTGCAGAAATGATGAGTCAGAGCAGGAGCACAGATAGGAGTCTTTTCATCACCTGTATTCCCCTCTGATCTGCAGAGGAAACCTCACCATGTGCAGCCGCTGAACCATCCAGTGGCCCCCTGCCTTGCTTCTGCTTCTCACGTCTTTAAGGAGCACAAGCAAAAGTACCTTCATTTTTTCGGGGGGGGAAAAATCCCTCCCGACAGAAGCAACTGAACTTTCAGTGTACTAAAAACCATTCAAAAACAGAATCAGCACGACATGTTTATTCACCACTTGCAAGGGAGTCGTTGTGGTCAAAAGAAAACATATGGAACTCTTTTCATTCCTTGGGATGATTTTCACAATGCACAAATGCACAAACCCTCTTTAGATTTAAATCTCAACGTATTATTTTTTAATTTGTTGTTTAGGAGAGGAGGGGGCATACAGCTGGGTATTTAATTTTCAGCTAAGGTATTAAAAATGACCTTCTGGATATGGTCCCAAAGCGCTCTCTATCTCTCTCCTCTCTCTCACATGCTCGCACACACACATGCATGCACCTACACACTTTTATGAAGGACACTTTTCACAATCAAAGAAACTAATTTTGCATGGCTGGGAAGTCCATCAAGAAGCAAATTCACTTTAATTGAGTGAAAATGAGCAGCTTAATCAATGCTGTGTAAAAAAAAAAAAAAGACCGAATAGAAAATGTTCTAAATCCATGGTCAGAGCTGACAGACACTCCATAAAGAAAAAAAAACATTGCATGATTTAAAAGTTATCATGCCATCTGCTGTATGTGCAATGTCTATGTAACTGTTCTATAAAACGAGCTCTTCTGATTAAAAATAATAATTTGCAGGAAATGGGCATAGGGAAGGAAGGTTCTTGCAAATAATTCTTCAAATAATTTTTTACTGCAAAAAAAATATAACAAGAGTGGCTTTATGGCTTTAGACTAAATTATACTAGGACTGAGAAAAAAATATACCAGAGACAGCCATTACAATTCTTGTCTATAATGAAAGATTACTGTGCTTCAGGCCCTTCCTGCCATCAAAACACCCATTGATAATCAGATTGGAAATTTTTATATTCAAGACATTGAATATGAATATAATATATAATATTATTATTTAAGACAAAAATTAAATGACCGATCACATACTGGAGAGTTTTACTAATTAGGGAATCAGTCGGTTAAGTCTTAGTGTGGTTAAGTCATCATAGCGATTAAGGTATTGGGTTGCTTGTGGTGTCAAATCCCAGGATTTGAATATTAGTCAAAAATATTTATGCCACGGTGTCACCCACGGTGAGTATTTCTGTGAAGAAAAAATATAATAATAACAATAATCTAATATTATACCCCTTAACCTCTTAACAACATACTATTACTACTGCCTCAAATACTCGTACAACTGTTTCTGCTGCAGCTACTACTACTCCTACAGTTACTACTGCTGCTAATACTACTATTTCTACTAGTACTACTCCTACAGTTACTACTGCTGCTAATACTACTATTTCTACTAGTACTACTCCTACAGTTACTACTGCTGCTA
>JAOVYW010000074.1:3752932-3765180 GCA_025775045.1 Hiodon tergisus | reverse complement strand
GTGAATTCCAGGTTGTAAGGCAACAAAACACGAAAAATGCCAAGGGGGGTGAATACTTTTGCAAGGCACTGTATATCTGAAATAATATGGCGTTAATACCAGTGAACAAAAAGATCAAAGACAAATTTCAGATTAAAGCAGATGTCTGGTCACTGGGGGAAGCATGGTGTGGCATAAAAATAAAACGACCGACTTGGCTGGTCAGCTGTCCTAATGGGTCAAATGCATAAACAAACTGAAATAAAGTTACCAACTGAATTTGGATGCAACACAAAAAGTCCAGAATCAGAGACAATCAGCACTGTTGGAAGAATAACATAATAAAAAATTAAAAAATTGAACAGCTCAAAGCTGCAGCCGCAATATTTAAGACAACCCAGCCCCCCCATTTGCAGAGCGTCTCTACCGGTCACTGGAGGGTGTCGGTGAGGACTCAGAAGACGACATTTATTTGAGCGATACTTTGCAACTCAGGCCTGTAACACATTAGGCAATTAAGGCATATTAAACAAATATAGCGATTACATCTGCTGGATGCGGCACCAATTCTCAGTACAATACTGTCGGAACGTGAGATGAAAGCTATAATGCTAATTTGAATTAAAAATAAATAAAATGAATGTTTTAAAGGATTGAGAAGTTGCGTGGGACAAATTAGAAGCATACCTACTAGTATCCTGAAGCTGTAGATTGGGCCTAGGTGGCAGGTTGTAAACAGAAACTGAGTGAAACTGACCAAGATTATGAAGAACGGTTAAAAGAGGTGTGGGAGAGAAATTTGGGACTGGCCTTTAGAACTGACTATGGTTTTGATAATGCAAGTTCTATCGCTATAAAAGCACAGTTTCTAGCTGCAAAAAAGGTGAGAATAACTACGAGACGTTGGTATAAAGTCACGCTTGATATGAAAAAGGTAGTCAGTAAGTTTGAGGAAGTGGAGAAGGCTGGAAACCAAGATAAGGGTTTTATTTTATATGTGCACAAGCAAGGGGGCTACATGACCGACCTGTAGGCAACTATTCTGCCATGTTAGAGTGTGGCACAAGGACATCTGATCAGCTGTTCAGGCAACTGCACTGGTGGTATTGGATCAAAAACTTGTATGCGTTCCTGAGACCTGAGGGTCAACATTTACTAACTTTATGGAAAGTTAGTGCAAGACCTGCTAGAAGCAGTGGCAATGCCTACAGAAGATGTTATACTAATATGCAAAGCGCACACACACAGACACAGCTAGGGGAAACGCCCTAGCTGACAACAGCGACGGTGCACTTTCACACACCCCTGTTCCCAACATAATACACACTCAATACATTTCATGGCAAGATGCATAGTTGCACCCAGAATATTGCAGCAATACCTCTCACCACTCGGGGTATATTAGGGTTGAGTAGGTGCTACACGTTGACCCAAATTCACATGTTCATGGTAGGGGGCTCTGATTAAGGAAAATGGCACTGTCAGTCGTTGATCACTGTGCCACATGTCAAAAACAATCCAGGATAATAGGTCAAGGCCCCTGCACCACCAGGCCCATTTTTACACTTGACGGTTGACTATATTAGTATACCACCAAAAGTGGGTTACACAGGGGTATTGGTAATAGTGGACACATTTTCCTGATAGGTGGTGGCTTGCCCATGTTGAAAACTCACTGCGGCACACACTGTGAAAGTACAGACTAAACACATCATTCCACAATGGGGCCTACCGTATGTGATCGACTCTGAACATGGAACGCATTCCACAGCCACCGCTGTCGCTGAACTTGGCAGACTTTTAGGCTTCACTTGGAAAGCAGACCGCCTGTATCACCCACAGTCATCGGGCCATGTCGAGCGAATGAACTGAACTCTTCAAGAAAGACTGGCTAAATATGTCCAGGAGGGGACAGATTGGGTCTAGGCTTTGCCCTGGGTCCTCATGAGTGTTCGTGCCTCTCCCAACAAAAACACTGGACTGAGTCCACATGAGGTTGTCACAGGGCAACCTATGGTGGTGCCAGGAGCACTGGATTTATGAGAAGTGGATGTACACTTGATGCCTGATGTGCTGGAGAATTGTCTCTCCCTCTCAAAAGCCATCTCTAAAGGTCCATAAACAGGTCCGGGCGGCATTTCAGGCTGAGGACTGGACCAGTGGGTCTATGTGTAAGGGAGCCATTGGGCCAGAAGTGGGAAGGGCCTTATCAGGAGTTGCTGGTTACCGCATCTGCAGCAAAGGTCCAAGATAAAGACTTGGATCCATGCCAGTCATCTCAAGCAAGTGGCAGCAGATTATCAAGGTCCTGATGGAGCGGAAGATTGAGTGACTGACACACACACGTATAACAGGGTGAAGTGCTAGCAACCACTCCCCTCCCCAAAGTTAAGGTCTGTGTGAACTGTACACTTTTCCAAAAGTGTTTATCCAAAAGCATGTTATGGGGGTAGTGATATTAGCAGCCGTAGGAGGATTACTTATGGAGACATTTACAGACACGAGGGACCTGCACAAGGAAACCTTTGTAGTTCTAACTGACAAGATGACCACATGGACAAAATGCTGGGTCTGCAGCTTTCTGCTGCAGCTGGAATGCCACTCATATCTGTACCCCATCATCTAACAGACTACAGTTCTGATTAAATTGGTCGGTTAAGATCTACGTTCTGGGTACAACAAGGCCTAGGAACTCACTTACCGATGAATCTAACTGATACAGGGTGCCCCCTAGACTTGGTCCAAGCACCAAAGGATGGTCCAGACCAGTCTACAATCTCTCAAAACACCCTAAGAAATTGGGTTTGGGTTTAACAATGTGGGCCTGTCCAAAAGTTGTGGTGCCTATGCAGCGATAGGACCAGACAAATGGACTACAGTACCTGTAATTACACCATAGACTTTTCAACACAACCTGCAACGTTAACCCCACGTTAACCCTCCTGCCAGAGACACTATACTGGAATAGGTTTGCTATGGGGATGTTCCCGTACTATGGGGAACGGCATGCTGCAGACAAAATCAACGTCAGACATCTGGGAGGAGGTGGTGAACGATAAAGCAAAGGCTCTGGACAAGGTCAACACAGAGATGGTCGCTACTAGCACTATAACCTTAGAGAACCGGATGGCTCTAGAATTCTTCTTGGCAGAAAAGGGCATTTGTCTGTCTGTTGGTAGGTGATAAGTGTTGAGAACCTGGAAATACCAGCGGAGAGTCCATTTAGCGGGGGAAAAGAGTATCTTTGCAATCTTTGATGAATAGGGTGCTGGGACTTAAATATCATAACCAATTTATATTTTGCAGATTAAACAGTATGGATTACCTCAAATCTGCCATCTGAGATCAAATAATTGTGGATAAACACAGGAATTCGATAATCACATTTAAATCATTTTAAACGGGAAGAACCGCAAGTCTAATAAGGAAAGGATAAAGCAGAAGAGAGAAACTAAAGACAGGTAGGGCATTATAAGGTCTTTCTCCTCCTAATGCAAGAGTGCAATGTACAAATGCAAAGGAGCATTTCCTATACATTTGTGGTTTTTATGAAAACTCTTCTACTCTTTCCACTGCACCACAGTTAGCCGATTCAGGCAAAACAAAAATAAAGCCGGTAAATCTGGCAAGGCTCCACACCTCTACCATACCACTGCAAATATAAAACAACTTTACTCCTTTCCAAGAAGACCAGTCTAAATAGCAGGACAGGAATACTGGAAACCAACCGAAATAATGACAAATGAGAACGAACAAAGGACAGAGAAAAGAGGTGATGAACGGCAGAATTTGACATAGCATTTGTCTAAAGATCCTTACCCTGCATGGTTTTGCCCAGACCTTGTCCCAGCTTCCAGCCATGTTTCTGTAATAACCGGTGCCCGACGTTATCCTGTCGGACAGAACAGAGAAGAAAAAAAGAAAAAATATTCCAATAATAAGCGCTTTCTCACTCTGGGTGGATAGCTACATTACCCTCCATATTGTGGCACGTCAGACCGGCCCATGTGAAACAAGCATGCAGAGAGAATGTTTGCGGTACTACAACAATGACAGGGCAGCCGGTTGAATGTATACTGGAAGCAAAACATTCTTTCCTATTTAAGATTAGGGGGGGCTGTACTCAAACCTCAGATAAACAGTGTTCACAAATGAATATGTTATTGTACATGTTTAAAAGTGTGAAAACAAATACTTGAACAAAAAGGTAAACTAGTGGCAATTTAATTTATACCTATAGAAAGAGGTATGGTTATGTATGGACAAACCTAAATCTACTACCAAAAAGCGACACGCAAACTAGAAGGGTTTGCATGGACAGGTAAAAGGGAATAAAACTCAGAGCTTGTGGAAGCACAGCTATAACACAAAGAGCACCATGTACTTTTGTGCAGCCAACACAAAGAGAAAAGGAGTCGGGCGCAAAGTCGTAGTCTGTGCATGGGTGGATGAGAGAGACAAATTACCCCCGCCTCACAAGGTCCAGCGATATATTAAATACCAAAGCATTTGGACAGAACTGGACTATTCAACTATGAACAAACAAAAAAGACATGCAATCTCTCACAACCAACCAAAAGCATTGTTGGTAGTATGGCATTCATTAGGACGTTAAAAAATAAATATCTATATTAATGACCGTTAAAGATGGGCACAGAGCACTTCCCCGTGCTTTGTGCCCATCTTTAATTCACAAGTTGCCTAAAAGCGAAAAGGCAAGGGCTCAGGATGAGGCAGGCAGAGCCATGAGTTGAACTGACCAAAAACTAGAAGCGTACATGAGAAGCTGTCGCATACATACAATGTCCCCCCACTTCGACTCACCATTCCCATTTAGGTTTTTGTCAGCAAAATCCGGAAATATTTTCAACCAGGTGAACCTTCTTTCAAATCAATGTATAATACTCCACATTATCTAACACTACCGCTTTCCATCCCCACCTATTCAGCAGTTACATCACTTCACATCGTTGGCGTGGAAGAGGACACTCCTAAGGTCACCGATTGACAGGCATTTGCAGCCATGTGTCACAACACGGCTAACCAATGGGCCAAACCTTTTGGTACAGCTGGGAAAAAAGGGTGATGCCTTGAAGTCTAGAGTAAGACGTCATTAGTGACCAAGTAGTCATGTGGACAAACCAGCAGTCCACTAGACAGAAAATCTTTCAAAGTTTCACAGATTCGATACAGCCTCTGGTTTCCCCCCACTTTCATGGATCTTCTTGGCCACGAATAGCCAACTCCTGCTCCAAGAGACAGAAGGGTTAACATCATGCCTCAGAATGGGGACATTGAGTTACAGGGCTTACGGGAATTCCAGTTTTGTATTGTAGTCATTAATTGACAGCGGTGTCGTTGACTTTAAGGGACTCCTCTAATCAGACGGGAAGACATTCATCCATGTTCATTTCAAGGGTCAAACCATTCTCATCATCAAGAGTTCACATTAGGCTTCTTATTTGATTGTGGTTTTTGATGAAAAATATTCACAGATGCAGAAATTATTCCTTTGTTCCCTTGCCAGCAGTTTTATCTATAATTCCATCACTTCTGATAGTCTATTTGATAATTGGTAGCAGGTGGTACTTTCCCCAAATAGCACCGACTGTACTAATTTCCCACCAGGGCTCAAATTCATTCACTCATTTTTCATCACAAGAACATAACCTGTTTCTTAATGAAAGTTTGATCCATAAATAGCAGTTTTTTCATGTCAATTTTCCACCATGTCATAAGCAAAACCGTATTAATCTATAATGTGTTTTTTTGCCATCATGGTGATGTTAGGCAATGGGTTTTTTTCCCACAATGCATAGAAATTTTCCACACCAGCAGCATTCGTTTACCCTTCTAAGGAACAGTCAACTGTGATACTTTGTCAAGATGTGGTTGTTACAAGCTTAACTAATTTCCTGAGAAGCTTCTGCTCCATAGAGGATAGATGGACAAGCACTTGGGAAGTGTGTAGAGGCAAACACACTGCATTTCCTACCAGGAACCCGCAGAGGTCCTTATATACATGTACACCATCACAGCACATGGATACTGAGTGCATTTCAAATCACAGCAGATGTACACTCCCATTAAAAAACCCAAGGAGTGGACAGCCTGAGATCTCATTCGCAAGCCTGAAAACTAAGAAAGACTATACACAAAAGCAAGGAGGATGGACACTATTGCTTACAGGTAAACAAGGAAGGGGTTTAATTGGCGAGACAGGGAAACGAGACACTGCGCAGACTGCTGGACACATGGATGCACTAAAACAGACAAAGAATTACACAGATTCAAAAAGCGGTGCAAGTGGAGTGAAAGCATATTAATACGAACGGATTTTAAATTTGGCCCATCGAAAGAACAGTTAAATGCAACAATGCAAGAAACTGTCCAGTGACTAACATCTGTGCAAAAATGGGGGGGGGAGATTTGCATTCAAGTCCCCCAAGTAAAATTTCAGACAAAAAAAATAGTGTTAGTCCAGTGCATTTGGTCTAACATTGAAGAAAGAATGCGTGGAACAAATTTGTGAGGAGACTAAAGAGAGATGTAGAAAGCAGACAGGGACTATGAGACATGTCGTGGAGAATTAACCTTGACCAAAGTACAGAGCAGCCCCTCGATGCCAGATCTGTCTCAGTTTCCAGTGCCATCAGTTAGCCTCGCTCTTCAACTACACATCGATGAGATGTACCCCACTTCTGGGAAGTGAGGAGGGGTAGTTAAATTAATGGGACGAGGTTTGCGCTGCAAATGCCATGAAAAAAAAATGAACCCCACTGCCCTCATTTGAAGCTTTGTTCCAGCCTTCTCGTGAGTCCTTCAAGTCTTTCAAACCCTACACATTCATAGGAAAGCCCTCCAGATCATGAGTTTCTCACGCCTGCCATTTGAATCGTGGGACTTCAATTCGATAAACTGATTCAAAGCTGTTAATGTCTCCATGTTAAGTGGTTCTTGACATGGCAATGTGGCACTATATGGTAAATCCATCTATCCATAACCTTTAACAAAAGCAAGCTGTTTCAGATTCTTTTCTGTTGCAAGACAGCTATTTGGGTCACAAATCTAACCAGTTTAGCATAGGCGTCTTACTGACATGCATGCACACTAGGTAGGGCTACAAAGGGTAGTCAGTTCCTACAAAGGGCGGGGCCCAGACTGGTCAGAGGGGTTGATTAAGCACCTGAGAGACAGAAATATAGAACCTCAGACAAACTTTCCACATATAACGCATAACAAGAACCAACACTTTGTAGTGTGAAAATGTCTTTAGTGACGCGTTCAGTAGAAACAAACACAGAGAAAACCTGTATATATACTTTTATATTGGAGGAGTTAATGTCAGAATCTTAGCTATTCTTGGAATCTAACCTTTCTCCCAGCCAATTCCGGAGTTGTTTTTAGAACAGGTAACAAGTATCATTTGCCCTCATGACAATTGTGGATGACAATGTGCACATTTCAAGCTTCTATATTGCTAGGGAAAACCCATGTGCATTTGACACCTTTTACTGGTTGGTGCTTTATGTACAGAATTTTCAGAACTACTCCCAACAGAAAAAGCACTCTTATGTTAGAAACTAATGACAAAGGTCAGCATCAGAGACAGATGAAAGAAATAAGGGGGATGAGGAGGGAATCAACAAAATAAACAATTCAGACTAAAACTTACTTTTAGCAATACCTCTTAAAATGTATACAATCCACATGTCCGTGGATGCTTTTTATTAATTTCTAATTATGCCTTACTGAAACTTAATGCAAAAGTTGTTAATAAATTACAGCTCAATCTAAAAATAAAAACATAACACAAACTGGAATAAAGAGGCATATGTTTGATCTGAGAGTGACTCCAGGGAAGGAAAATTCCTGGTCTTTCTGGCAGTTTTTCTTTCTGCTGGGGTTATGGGTCTGGGAACGCTATTCTGGCACCCATACAGGGGGTGGGCTGAGGCAGCCTGCTGTATATCTCTCTCTAGAGATAGAGTACGCTACCAACTAAAGCATGCAGGGAAAGAGAAGTGACGAGCGGAACAGGCTACACATACGACACACCTGGCAGCTGTCACGTTGGAGGCCTCCAGCCACTATGCAGGAACGGCCTTTGTAAGTGCTGCCAACAGGACAACATCACTGTTAGAATTGTCCTTCTGAGATACGGTCAATCTTTTGTTAAATATCACAGTTTGTCTGAAAGGCCTAGTCGGGAGGAACAGAACAGCTGTATTGTGTTGAAGTGGTCACAAGGATCTCAATGCATATTTTTTATGAAGATGCACTTCTTATACAGAACTAGTACATGCATAAGCTTTCAGCTCCTCTCCGTAGACAAAATCCCAGGAGCATGCATCATTCTCCTCTGATGATCAAACAAGCTCCCCTACAGTCGCCTTCACGCACAAAATTCAGTATGCAAGGCATTTTGAGCAGATGGCTTAGACTTTTTATTGTATCTGTGCAAATGAAAATAACTCAAGTTTAATGGTGGAATATTGTAAACTAAAAAGGATGTAAAAGCAGCAAATAACCATCAACTGGACCGAATTCCAATTACTACTGTATTTCATATAATTGCTTTCAGTTGATAGTAAACTAGGTATAATAACCAAACCAATTAAAATTAAGACACGACTGAGTGAGCATTTAGTTTAGAATTGCTTAAAACGAAATGGATGTGTTGGAAGAATTTGGTACAAGTAATGGCGTATTTCAAAGGTCAACCTTTTGCAGTAGAATCGGTTTGGACCAGAGAGTGGACTTCAGGCTGACAGACCTACGGTGCGGCACTCCTGGCCCAATAAGCAGCTTGTGGGACAGCCAGCAAGAGGAGCCGTTTGTGGTTTTATCCATGTGCTTTGTAATTATATTAAAAATGCAGTACCAGTTGTGCAAGCACCATGCCATCAGAGAATGACTGGGGGTACTGAACATCACATCTCTGTTCTGAAGAGGAGGAGACCGAGAGAGTACGAAAGTGACAGAAGCATTACAGGAGACCCTAAAAGATGAGGAATGGAGCATGCAAATACAAACCAGGTCATGGCTGCTTAGCTAACTGGGGACAATTTGCTGCAGGAGAGAAACGAAGTTGTGTAGAATACTGGAAATTTAAGTCTCCCACTCCCATACTACTGAATTATCTTACTCAGACACACGCCAACCCACACCTAGCAGGAAATCCCAGAACAAGTTTTACAGCCGCCTTTCAATTGGCCACATGCAAACCCTTGAAGCAGGTGTACTTACTTAATAATAATGCAAATTAAATAATAATGACCTCAACCAAACAATGACCAAATTACAACAAGCTAGAGCTCTCTGGAGTGGATACTGTGTTGAGACTCATGACTCAAGATTGCAGACCGAAATTAATTAACGCCAATTTGATTCTGTACGAGTGCTTTGCCGTCAACATGGCAGACTGTAAAGAACCCGTAAATAACCAATGACAAGAAAATGGGTTGGGTCAGAGAAGTCCAACTGCACTTTAACATCAACCCTGCACGTGGCATTGGTGTTCGTAATGGAGAGCAAAAACGTACGACTGGAAATTTAAAACCCCAGTCAAAATAAACATAACTAATACCAAGACAGTGATGAGCTCACTGCAGCAGAGAGACAAATATTCAGTTTTGCCAGAACATTATCCACTCCACCCTCGGTATCAACAAAAATTGTTATCTGACAAATCTGAGACAAGAATTCAATGTTTGACAATGTTTAAGTTAAAGAAAATTATGTAAATCATACCATATAAAGTTAATGACTCTAGAATGAATAAAGGGCAGAAAACAAAAGGTATATGAAGTGTCTAAGGAGCTCTACTAGGATGTGACAATACATTAGAGTACCGATTAAGAACTGAGGGGGTGGTGTTTCTATTAAATGACTGCAGAGTGGGGAGGATGGGGTAGTTTATAGGTGTTTGGAGTGGGTTCTGTCCATCGCTAAGCAACCATCCATCCTCACATAATCCCTTCCCAACAGTTGCACATTCTTACCGATTCTATGGGCTTGTCCAATGAGGCCTGCTCCAGCTCCAGTTGGCCATCTTCATACTGATCAAAGTGATTTCCCCCCTGCAAGGAAAGCAAGGAGCGAGACTGTCAAAGCACATAAGACAACTCAACTCACAGGTTCTGAGATAAAATGTCCAATTAACAGTCTTAACATCTTGGTGAGAGGATGGTCTTTTGGTATTTGCATCTCACTCAGAATCATTGCTTTTAACAAGATACAATAATAGTTAATCCATAACAAAACAGATCAGGAGTACAAGGAAGTAGGTGCTCAGTGGGCAGTTGACTGGAGGGAGCTGCTTGATAGGGGTACCCGCTGCGCTTTGCCACTCGCTAAATCTAGCATATTCTTGTTCTCATGGACCAAAGGCTGGTGAATGGACTTAATACCATACTCCATACTTGTCCTTTTTAAACAATGCATCTGCATCTCTTTAATAAACGGAATACTCCAAATAAATAATAAATGGAAAGTATAAATGATATAAAATCAATAGCCATCTATTCAATGAGAATGGACATGACAAAATCCCCTAGCACCTAGCTAGATTTAACTCAGACGGGAGAAAGGGTTCTCTGTGGCAATATAAAGCCCCTATAGATCAGCAGCCTTCGTAACGACCGGGAGTTCCCTGTTGAGAAGATATCTCTGCTGTGGCAGAGTCGCTAATCTTCTTGCAGTTCTCAGGCAGCATGTTGCACTGTAACCAGCTCAAAAACATGTCAGAGACGACACAAAATTTATTTATTTTTTAAACAGGGCCATGAAAATATAGAGGTGAGATTTTCTGTTGCTCTGTGATTCTACATACTTCAATGGACATCACCAGCAGCCTATAAAATTAAGAGGTTTCTGCCAAATGGATGAAGAAACATTGTGAAGTGCAGGGTGATATTTAGTGTAGACAGGTGTCAGGTCCGCTTGCCCCCCTTTTCCATGGAATGTCTTGTCTGTGACTCTGGATTTAACGTTGGCAAGTCTGGGTCCCCCCACTCCTCCAAACACAATGCTGCGCTAGGGCTCTTCTGATCTGTTCCCCTGAAGCTGGCTGCTGAACCTGAATAGTACCCACACACTAACTCAGCTCAGCTAACTTGCAGAAGAGCAGTACTCTCCAAAGAGGGTAGCAACTGGCTCGTATTTGTACATTTCCTTACAGCCATTACAGTATTCGCTCAATTAGAACAGTCTAACCATACCGATATAGGAGATAGGAGCAAGATGCTAATACAACACAAGCATTCTTCATCAGATGCTCTTTCACAGAGCGCAAAGAAACACAAACTCCCACTAACCTCAGGTGGACAAAGATCAGCTGCCTCAATTAACATAGGCAAGAATAAAAATTCTCTCTTATACAGGCATCTGGCTTCGGTTAGTGATACAAAGCGTTTCTTTACAAAACACAAGCTAAAAAGAGCAGCAGTGGATATTCACATAGCTAACCGTACACCAAGGTGTCTGCCTTCAGACTCTCTTAGCTTAGCCCAGCAGCAAACTGGATTCCACCGCTATCCACCACAATGATAAAATATATCTGCCACTGAAGGCAGCATTCAATTTGGGGGGGGGTGGTTGCTGCTGTGGCAGGAGATCATCCAAACAAATTCCAGTTTACTTAACTTTTGTATCTTTAGTTTAACATAAAGCATTGTCACTTCAGGGCACTGGTACCCTTTTCTCATTGGACAGCATTCCAGACCAATAACTCCATACTGCATTGGGTGCTGAAGCAACAACACTTAACCAAGCTAGCTGTGAATGGCAAAGGGGTACAGAGCACAGTGACGAAGAAGAAACGCCACAAACACTATATCGAGTAGTTTCTTATCCCAAACTCATTGAGCCACTTAATTCCTGCAATTTGATGTGTAGTCTGAACACAATGGGTGATTAAAGTGTAAAAATAAAGGCACAGTCTGGTGTCTAACACACACTACAATATATTAATAGAAGTACCGATTAAAAGTGCTATTTTTTAAATTGACAAACTACCATGAACCAGATTAATCAGTTAAACAAATCAGCATCCTTGACCGATTTAACACATAATATTCCAGAGATTACATGTGACTACAAATATTTTATAATTAGGATTTTTGCTATATTATCAGGTGGCTCAAATACAGCCATAAATGCATTACAAGTTGTTCAAAATGCAGCTGCTAAGATCCTTACTAGACGTAAGAAATATGATCATATCACCCCAGTGTTGGCTTCATTACATTGGCTGCCAATAAGGCAAC
>JAOVYW010000074.1:3685264-3751907 GCA_025775045.1 Hiodon tergisus | reverse complement strand
AAGCGTCTTTGTGACATGGCAACATGTGAAAAGCGCTGTATAAAAATAAAATTGATTGATTGATTGATTGATTGATTAAGCTAATATGTAAAACGATTAAACAGATTTTTTCTAAAGGTTTTCCTCCCCATGTTTGTGTGTACAGAAAGCAAAAATTCTAAGTTGAATTAATGTAATGATCACCTGACATCTAATTTGACTTAATAGCCTGCTTTTATTGTCAGAATGATTGAAAATATTGCAAAAAATCAAACAATGTTTAAACACAGAATAAATTAGAACCAGCAGACTCTATCCACAGGAGCACGCTATATTCACACTACATATTCATAAAAAGCACACTACATTTACAGCAAACTAAATTCACATGAAGAACACTATATTTACACAATATCACACAAAGCACACTATCTACAATGGTTTTTGTTTGTGATATCCTTTCTGAAGGGTAGAGTGTAAAATATTGGGGTTTCATACATATGTCTGAGATCCTACCATGATCATAACAGGCCAGAAAAGATACTTGAATGGTCCACGCAGATCTCTCTGGCATTACTCATCATGGATGATGGACTGGATTTGGTTGCCCTGGTTTTGGTCAAAAACAAACACACCCACATACAAACAATGTTTTCATACCTGTCAGACCTATACATACCCATCTTCTGAAGACAGAAAAAAATCAATTGTTAAACAGTAAAACATAATCTGCTTGTTTTTTCCATAAAATTGGACTACCTGATTTTATATTCACAAAATTCAGAAATGACAAATATTAGGATTTTGAGTGTGCTACTGTTTTATGCTACAAACATATCCATACAGATACTGACTTTCTAATGCAATGGAGGACTGAGGAAAACCTACCTTAAGTTGTCAGGAGGCGGCGCAGCAATGCACTCCTTCCTGCTATCTGGTCTGTCACAGCATCATTGTCCAGGCCCATCAAGATTTTCCTCTCAGTTGTCATCAGCATAAAGGCCTCCAGATGGTCCTGAGACATGGTGGTTCACAGTCTATTCTTGATGAACATCATTATCGAAAAGCTCCTCTCACAGGCCACTTGAGTGACTGACAGAGTGAGGAGAAATTTGTATGCCAGACCAAGGGCACTGTATGCATCTGTCAACAAGTATCGGTTTAGAATACGAAAACAACAGAGTGCACAGATTTTGCGGGAAGCACATGTTTTGATCCCTGGTTCCTTATCATGTGGTTCTCAGTCTTCATCAGGTTCCTCATCTCTGAGATCATAGCCTTGTAAAGGTGGCATCTTCAATGTTTCCCAGTGTTCTGCCAGGCTTCAGGCTTCTTAATTCCGCTTGTGTCTTAGCCATGATTAAATACCTGTTGAGACTTTCCAAGGCTGTTTTCTGGATGCCCTTCTCCCTTATGTCAGCAAAGTACCTTGGATCCAGGTATGCAAAATCTGTGCAGACGGTTTCGTTTGATTCAAACCTAGACCTGATGCCTTCTGCCACTCTGTCCAGAATTTTGTTGTGGACTTTTACCTCGTACCCAGAGACAGGGTCTGATGGACTCTCATCCAATGCCAATTCACCATTTTCTATCTCACCATTTTTTCTGGCAGGCCACCCTGGACCTCAACTTCACAGTCAGTGTGGCTCTGCAGCTTCTCATTTGCCCACACTACAAATTGGGTCTGATGCCTTCTGAACACCTTTGAAGTCCCTGGTACACTTTCTTAGGCTTTCTTGAGTCCCCTTAACAAGCCATTGAACTATGAGAATGTCCATGCCCTTTGTTTGCATGTATTTGGAAAGGGGTGACGTGTGCTCAAATATCCTGAGAAACACCTGGGCAGTGAGGATGGTCTCATATTTGAGGAGTGACTCTCTGAAAGCTTCACCTTTGACTCGAGCTGTGGGCTTGAGAGTGGCATCTTCTCCCATGCTTGATAATGTGACAATCAGGCCAACAAATAGGCCACTCTGTGGATTGCCAAATGCACCGAACACCTACCTGAGGGCATCATCTTTAACCCACCATCACGTTTCCCCTATTGGAGATAGTCACCGACGGTGTCATTACTAAATTTCTCCCAGTTGCTCATCCACTTGTATGATTCCCATATGAACACTGCAATATCATTCAACACAGAAAAAAGTGTTGCACTTTGCATGAAGACCTGTAGAGTCTGCCAACACCAGATTAAGGATGTGTGCATAACACCAGATGTGAACATGATTTGACTTTGACTCTGATAGCAATGAGGAGAAGCCCTAGTATTTGCCCTGCATATTTGCGGCTCCGTCAGTGGCAATATATTTAGTTATGTCTATTTTGACATCTTCCAGAACCTGTGCCAGTAACTTCACAAATGCCTCCCCTGTTGTTTTATCACAATCAATGACAGCAATGAGCCTCTCATGCACAACATCAGTGACATACCTGAGGATTACTGAGCACTGCTCCTTGGAAGTGAGGTCTTGTGTTGTGTCAAGCTGTACTGAAAACATCCCAGCTTCCCTGACTTCCTTTGCAATTCTCTCAGTGATCATTCGACTGATGGTTTCAATAACTGCATGGATTGTAGTTTTTGACAGCAAGGTAACAAGAGACCCTCTTCCTCCTCTACCACCAGAGTAATGTAGCCTCTGGATTTTTTTAAATGCAGTCACTCATGTGTTCTTGCAGATACATATCATACTTGCTAAGAAGTAATATGAGTTCCAAGAAGTTACCATGATCAGTGGTTATAACTCAAAAAACCCGATAGCTAAGATCCTGCTTGCTAATGACTTTATCTGTGTGTGGCACTTCGTTCATGTTCCTCAATTCTCAGATACCAGGTATTCATGGCATCCTTAACAAATGCACTGGTGTATGAGGATTTAGAAAAAGCCAAACATACTGAACAGTACAATGAGTAGGACTCTTTACAGTAGGTCAACCACTTGCGATTTGACCCGTCCTTGTGGTGAAATGTTTTGTGAGCATTGATCGATTTTGGCACATCTTGTTTTGGAAATTTTTAAAAAAGCACTTTTGAATGAGGTCGTCTTCTCCTCATCATTGCCTTCTGAGATCGTGTCTCCCTCTCTTCTCTTTTCTTGGTCTCTGTATCAAACTTCTCCCTTTCTGACTCTGCATCTGAATTTTCCAGATGACCAGTAATTAGTTGTATTCAATCAGTCAGACCACATAAGAGTGCAAAACATATCTATGCTTCAATTACTTTTAAAATCTATTATTCAGTGGCACTAGCTGGTCGTCACACACATCTGTCTCCATATAGGTCCCTGCAAAGACTTCCTCAAAACTGTTTGTTAAAAATTTGGACTGTCTGACATGAGCCTCAAATATTGTTGTATTCATTAAATTCATGAAGAATAGTCCAACCTTGACATAGGCAACATCCTTTCCATTCATTCTAGTTCTTGAAATGCAACAATAAATAACTTGAATGAAGTAGTCCAACCTCCCTCCTCCTCCTCCTCCTTCCTTTCCCTTTCTTGGTCAGAGCCATGTTAACCTGTTTGTTTAGACTGTAGAGTAAGTTTTTAACAAATCATTTGTAATTGCTGGGCTGGTTGTCAAATATTATTTGCTTTATAGGCTATAATGCAAAAAAGAGCTATTGAGTAGTCTAGAAGAAAATGATCAAATTTACATGTTTTTCTAGCCCATTTACAGTCGAAGTTGATGACCATTTTATTAACACAGATTTAGCATAAACTTCTCTAAACGTTTGTGCACTAAGTCTGACTAGTTAAATTTTGGTCTTTAGTTAGCATGACAAAGCACCTGCTCCCTGCTCACTCCACTTTGATGTTTCTGCCTCTTTACCAGTGTCCTCATCACCACCTGCAGACTACCTAAATAAATCCATTATTTTAGCACACTTTGCGGCGTCAGCCAGCGAAGCCTTTTTCTTTTTTTGGCGTACCTTCTCTGCACCACTGGCCACATGTTTTCTCTTTCTATCCGTTTCGTCAACGTGTGCTAGATACTTTCAGTTGTGATGGCAACTGCTACCTGCTATTACAAATTGCACCAGCCGTGTCGCTGCAGCTAAGATGACCTATTGAATATCTGTATATAGGCTATATAATGCCGGGGTTGGGAATAAAAAAGACCGGCCCTCACAAGACCGGCCCACCGGGAAAATCCCTGAACTTCCCAATGGCCAGTTTGTGCCTGATATATGATAACATAAGAGGTGTAACCCGAGGGGGCTGGCAAGGATGGTTCTGTCAAGCAAGACATTTTTTCCATAAATCAGAGGATGAATGGGTGGATAGAATTTTGTGTGGGAATCTGCCATCTATTCACTGTTATATTTGGGTACATCAAGGACGAAGCATATCTCTAACAGTCTGTATGTTTGTTATAATTAATAATAATTATCAAATGGAGGAGCCATGAAATATTGAAATATTATTGAAATATAATTATTATGAATGTGTGTGCGGAAGCACCAGTAGACAACCACAGGTTCAAAATACAGGAGTAATATGGAGTCTGACATAAAGGTTTATCTCCCTCATGTATCATCTCAGAAAGATCTTTGTACACACAAATTGTGTTCTGACCCCTGAGGTAGTATAATGTGAATGCTTTGGTGCTCGTGCAGAGTGTGACCCTGGGAACCAATAGGTCATAACCTAAACAATCTGCAATCCAATACGCTAAATAAATCGGTTTGAGCAATTCACATCTGATCAATAAAGCTGCATCTGGTTAATTTGTACCTACTCAAGTCATGAGCAGCCATGGCAAATTGAGATCTCATTCTCGGCTGCGACTTGCAATTAGAATAGTCCACTGCATGTTCATGTTCTGAGAAATTGCTTGACAAGGTCAGTTCTGGAGGTGGAGAGGCCTAGTCAGAGTCTTCCACACCTCCAGTAGCTTCCAGAACAATAGCTGACAACCACCTGGGCCTCAGAGTTTTGCCCCTGGTCACTGTGGAGCTCCTCAGGAGCCCGAAACGGCTGACCATCCCCTCCACCTGCCTTTCTACCACTGTCTCTGTGATCAGGGATTGTAGAGTATGCCCTTGAGGACGTATGTCTTTCCCTGATTGGTGGCAGGGAAGAGGCCTACAATGTACCCTCTGATCCATTCTGTCTGTCACCCAATACTGCTGGAGGGGTGTGTGTTAACACTCCGGTGATCCTTGGTTCTGCCATGCAGGCATTGCACAGGCGGCAATGTCCCGTCTGCAGGGCGGATAATTAAACCTCTCACACAGATGCTGTAAAATGCACAAAACTCCAAAGTAGTCCTATCATAGTCCATAGTCCTGGCAATTTTCAACCATAGGCCGCCCAAACACTCTTAGTCACCCATGGAACACTGGTCAGGGTCAATCTCTCTAGTGCAAGGTGTAGGGAGAGAGCAGCATTATATTAACCAAAGGGAAGAGACCAGACATGCCAGAGCCTGTGTCCAAGAAAGAAGTTAACAAACAAGTTTTTATTGCTGTTGTATTAATACTAGTAAGCACACAAATGTAAATCCATAACAATTATGTGTATGAAAAACCCCCTTTACATACTAAAGTATAAAAAACAATTCCCTACTAGGCTACTTAAACACTTTGAAACATAAGAAACAGGAAGGCTTAGCAAGCCACCAATTATGTTCTTGTTTAGATGTCATTTCGTATGTTGCTGTTTTTATAAATATATATAAAGATAAATCACTGACTGGAACGATTCATTAATTTGTTTGGCGTTATTCAGTATTTGGCAATGAAAATAATAGCGCTTACACATCGTCGAATGCCCAGTGAAATCTACCTGCTGCGTTCCATCAGACCTAACTGCACCGAATTATATGCCCGTCAGAATTCATAACGGAAACGACATTTGTAAGTGTTAGGTAGGTCTAATTACTTAAATATTTAAACGTTGGAAATATATGAATACAGTGAGAATATTTTACTTCCGACACCTTTTTTTGGCTCGGCAATTTTCGACTGTAACCGATAGTTCGTGTCATGGGCATTCCGGAACAATCGGGTATTCCCGGAAGGTTTCGGCTTCGTAACGGTCGATGTTTTTAAATCTTAGAGTCTTCTTTCAGACATTTAAAAACGCAGAGGTGCTAAGGACAGAGTGAAGCGAGCTAGAGGCAGAGAGGAGTTTCATTACGGAATGACGGTGCTGCAAGAACCTGTGCAGGTACAGAGACAATATATAAAAACTGTGTTCTCTGTGCATTTTTGTGTCAGTCAGTCTGAGCCCGCCAATCCGAATCTTGCTTTCTTGGCGGCCGGTAGGCAGTAGCACTCGCTACTCATAGTCCGAGGCCTGGATAAAAGTAGCGAAGGCCTAGTTTATAAGGGGGGGTCCTATTAACCATAACATAATATGAAAATGTCATTGACTCGGCTTCGTGTATGTGTTAAAATGTGCAAATTTGAATTTAAAACATGTGTCTAAGGATATTGCAGGCAGGGCTAGGAACAAGATTGGGCTAGATTTTTAAACGTCAATCTATTTAACCTTAATAGTAATAACTGGGTAATTTTTATCGTTTTTCATTTCAAACCACTCCGTATTTAAAAAATAAATTACTTTGGATAAAGGGTACTTGGCCTAGTATAATCATGTAATATGTATTTGTTGATTATTTAGTTAGGAAGTAAAAGTTCCTATTCTATTATTCAATGTAAAACAAAAGTTAAACTAACTGATTAACGTTACTAGAAATGTTAACAGTACCAGTCAAATTGGCAAGACAGCTGGGCTAAGCAAGAAGATTTTATCTAGTTTTTTTATTTATTTGTTCATATTTAGATGTCATGATTTATGTTAAAAATTACATTAGCTACAGGTGAGGAAAAAAAGTAGTTGACACATTTTTGTATTTTTCTTAGTGGGTAAACCAATGTTATTTTAAAACGTTAACTGAATGATTGTTTTCATTATCGCTTTTTGGAATAATAATAATAAAAAAAGTTCTTGGTTGTTTTTGGGTATGCTGTATATTTTTTTAAAATTAAATTCTCGTCAGAATATGTTATTGATGGAAAATTATAAAACGCAAGATTTAATGTTAATGAAATTTCTATCAACTTGTCACAAATAAGCACAATTCGAATTTTTTGGGGACCGACGCTATGTAAATATATCATGGCTTAAGGTAAAGGAGAAGTCGGCTATGTTGCTTTTTCCCTGTTTTCCTAGGCTGCAGTCTGGCATGCACTTAACCACTATGCTTATCGGGATGCTGCATTTTTGGCAGAGAGGCTTTATGCTGAAGGTAATTTAAATTAAATTGATTCATCTTAGTCGTCATCTACTACTGTTGTGGGTATAATTAAAAATTATAAGGCAGGGTGAAGGGCAATGAGTTGCCAGTGTTCATGGTTAATTACGGTGTATACAGAAAATAATCTAGGAGTATAGCAAGGTGGCTGTTAACCACAAATGCAGACTGGCTAAGATTGTTAATTTTCTACCCTTTAGTCCTTGCTGTTCTCCATTTAATGGCTGTTTATGTTTGCTGATAATCATTATTTTGCTCATAAATCTTCTGTTTCAACAGTGCATTCAGAAGAGGCGCTGTTCCTATTAGCAACATGTTACTATCGCTCAGGAAAGGCTTATAAAGCATATCGCCTTCTCAAAGGACACAGCTGTATTACACCACAATGCAAATATCTTCTTGCCAAGTGCTGTGTGGATTTAAGCAAGTATGATCATTGTTTATGTGCTACATTTTCTGTCGACTGTTATTTCTAATCTAGTTTCTGAGGAAGGCACCTTTTCAATGTATGATTTATGTGTGACAAAGTTTTAGTACCTGACACAGTTATAGTTTTTGGAAGTGTTCAGGTGAGCACAGAGCATGTTGATTATCCTCCTCTGTTCCACAGCCATAACCATAATACCACTATGCGTTTTTACTACACAGACCGTTTACTTTCCCTAGTATCAAGTATTTATTTTCTGTCTGCTGTTTACTTCAGACTCGCTGAGGGAGAGCAGGTCTTAACTGGGGGAGTCCTGAACAAACAGAAGAGCCATGATGACGTTGTTATCGAATTTGGGGATTCGGCATGCTTTACCCTGGCTCTGCTGGGGCAAATTTACTGGTATGGACCCATAGAGTTCCAGTATCGATTCAACATCACATTGCATTTGTAGTGAAATTAAAGCTTTGTTCACACTTCAGGCCTTAATTCTCAAATTAGTTTTGTTTTTCAATTACTGACTGCTCAAACAGTATTCACAAGTGAGTGTTCATTCACTGACGTCTCAAGATGACATGGCTATACACCATGTCATAACCAGTTTGTGTCTTGAAGTGATGATGTTAGACGACACTGTTGCATAGGAACTGATAAAAACACTCAAAGGGAAATAAATCGGACATGACCATTCAAAGACATGTCTCATATCCAGGAATGGATATGCTGTCTTTTTTCAAACCATGTATGAACATGCTTTGGAATATCTGATCCATTGTGATTTTTGCCTGTTAAGGAAATTGGGAATAATAGGATTTGAGTCACTTCAAATTGTCAGTGTAAACAAGTCTTTAGGTTAAACTAAAATAGATCTGTGATATTCTGTTGTCATTCATTATTCTTATTCTTCATTCTTGAGCATCAGTCTGAGCCCAAGGCCCCTCTAGAATGAAGTATTTAAAAGTGAAGGCCTGTGGATAATGTGTGTGCTCTGCATTAGCTATTTTCATATGTAGAATCTGAGATGATGGGTGTACAGAAGATGTATGTATGGATTGGTATTTGCATTTAGGTTCTGTGATTTATGGCCAGAGGTACCGCAAATTATTTCTGAGACACCAAAGTTGCTGCAACCAGTAGTAGTAATGATCAAGGATGTTTCAATGTGATCAGTGCATTAATTATACCAGTGCTTGGAAATTGACTCATTCGAGCTACTATGCCCTGATAAGCATTAATTCATTGTTTTTGTTGAAATGCCTTTCTCTTCTTGTACAGCAAAACAGACCGATTAGCCAAAGGTTCAGAATGTTACCAGAAGAGCCTGAGTTTGAATCCTTTCCTTTGGTCTCCCTTTGAGTCCTTGTGTCAAATTGGTGAGCAATTGGATTGAAATGTCCAACTCATTTTCTCTGTTTTATTTAGGTCAATGTCTATAATAAATGTCTTTTCATGCTATGATGTTTAAGTAACAGTTTTTATTGTTCGTATTCGGTATTTGATTTTGGAAGGATATGTTCTTAAAGGGTGTCTGCTTGTGTGGCTTAAAGATTATTGTTGGTTGACAAATGTGCTGTTATTAATGCTAAATATTGTGCAACAGGTTCCAATACCATACTACCTAGCAAGGCTTCAAGCGGCTTTTTCTAACCATAAAGCTGTAATGTGGAAGCTAATTGTAGTTGAACATGTTTGTTTGTAAGTACATTTTTTCCAGCAGACATACAGTATATAACAAAGAGAACAATCAGATATGATTATGATGTTCTGATGGTTTTGCTTTTGGTTGAATTTTAGAACTTCAATGACTGCAAAATATCAGGCTTAATTGCATAGAAAACAGTAATGCTGGTGTTAATGATACATCGTTAGGCGACTCTCATAGGGGTGTTTCCCCTGTTTTGCTGGAAATACTTAAATTTTTATTTATTTTAATTTGTTAAATTATCCATCTCTTGCATTGCTCAAATAAGATGTATGTGCTTCCAGCGCATTTGGAAGTGGGCTGCTGAACATTTGTGCTGTGTTGAAATAATTATTTAGGCAACCAGTGGTCTTTAATTCAGAGTAATTAAGAGTAATCAGGAATTCTTTATGAAAGTTCATTCTAACAACAAAAGCCAAAAAAGTATAGCCAGAATTTATAGAATGGCTGGATAATATGTGCAAGCATTAATACAGCTGATAAATTCTTTTCATAAAACCCAAGGGGAATTTGTCTAATTTCAAACATTTCCTTGAAATTCTTTTATAATGTAGGCTAGAGTTTTATCGGGAAAAAACAGAAGTGACAACGATTATGCAGATGGAATAGTAACGACACACAAATGTTCTCCCACTGTAGTGAATTGGGAAAACTTGCATTTCATGAATACATGAAAGTTCATTTTGGTGTCGGGATGCTACGTGGATTGAGATGGTTAAACCATGATGTTGATATGTGACTGTTATTATTGTAAATGATCATTTATGCTCGCTTTTAAGCCATAAAATGCTTGATATCATTTGACATTTAACATTTAACCAAAAAACCAGTGCAAATGCAATTTTGGTCTAATTCAAGCTACTTTCGATGTGCCAGGTGAAAAACCTGACCCCGACCAAATGTTCAAACTGACATCCCTGCAAAACTTCAGCTGCAGCAGCCAATCTACAGGAGGGCTTACCTACACCCCCAACCACAGTGTGCCCCACCGACAAGTGGAAAGTGTGCTTATGGAAACCCCACAGGACACTTTAGTATGTCACGTCTCGCACTGAACCATTTGCAGTTAGACACAGCCATTCAAGGCATTATGCCACAGGTATTCTGCAAAAGCTGGAAGGAGAGTTCACATTAGGGATACAATTCTGTGTGAATAATTCCCTAAAAGGCACCCTATTTAATGTCTGCAGCAGTGAGGTAGTCTATTGTTTCTTCGTAGGCTTTGTGCATGTCCACAGGGATTTTCTATTACATTTTTACAGGACTTCAGTCAAGCAGAATGAATAGTTCCATGATTTCTAGGATTAAATTGTTCAATTCCAAACACTAATAAATTCAGTTTATATTTATAGCAACATTTAGTTTGGACAACAGGACTTAGCATTGATTTTACCAGTATATAATTGTTTTAGCAATGGATGTACTTAAGCTGATTATTATTTGTGTTGCAGCTTCCCACAGTATGATCACATTTTTGTGCCTCAATGAGTACCTAATTTTGGCTACTGCAGATGTTCGGTTGGCTGCTTTGTTGGACAGCAAGTTTACTGGCAATTATTTTGTTCATTCTAATTCATTCTCTCTGTTTTCTTTTAATAGGAACTTAATAGGCTCAATCTGGAATCTTCAAATTCCAAATATTCATCTTTAAATACGGATTCTCCTGTATCCTACATCGATTCCTCACTAATATCCCCTGATTCTCTGTCGCTTGGGACCGGTAGTTCTCTACTTTCAAAACAGGTGCAGAACAAAACAAAAAGTGGGCGTAGTTTACTAGGGGGACCTGCAACCCTAAGCCCACTTACTCCCAGGTATGCCTCAAGAATTCCTTTTCAATTATAAAACATTGTTGTCAAGCCAATAACCTGTTGTAAATGCTGTTTGTTATTAAACAAGCTGGTCAGGAGTTTTGGACGTGCTAGCTAAACTGTATAGCTAGTTAGGCTAATGGCAGAAGTTACCACCAAGAACCACTTAACCCTCTAGACCTCATAGCGGCCGCTGGACTGGTGTAGATTTCTATCCACCGTAAATATGGCAAAAATAAATACTTCTCTCTAAAACTACTTAATTGTGTACACTGAACTGCCAGGGACATTACATCAGCATTACATGTCGCCTTTAGGTTTATTTATATTTTTTCTCTTGAAACGTACTTAATTCAAGAAAAATAACAGCTCCCAAACGTCTGCGTCTGTTCGGCACTGGGGACTTTGTTGTGAATCCGATTCGGACGTGACTTTTCACTACGAAAGTAAAAGTGAATATGATATTGTCAGTGTCTTAGATTGGACAGGTTTGATTATGTCTTTGGAGATGTAGACTTAGCTTTTTGGTGAAATTTAGTAAGGCTACATTTTTAAGATTGTCAATGCCAGCCTATTCATCTGTCTAACTAGGCGGAACCTTGTGGCAAGCAGAAGTGATGGGTTTTACTGAAAAGCATAACATTTGTATGACCTTTAGGGGTTTGGTGTCCTGTGTATAGATAAACAGTAATCAGAAAGTGCCTTTTAGTTAGCTTACTGGATGCACTAGTTATTCGGTACCCTACAAAACTGGCAAACTTTGCTAGCTATACTAGTCAGCTGGTGGAAGACGTAGTGGCTGCTGTTTGAGGTGGCTTATCCCTGTCGAAGTTTACCTATAATAACCAGTTAGCTAGCCACTATATGCATCCAAAATTTTCCCAGCAAGATAGCAAATTCCCAAATTCCATAAGCATACAGCGACTGTGAGCAAACAAGCAATATAATTTACTGGGCAGCAATGCTGCAATGTCGGAGATTTAGTCTCTAAATATGTCAAAACCATAACTGATTTTGAGGAATAAGGACTCAAATCCAGCATCACTGATCCCTGCCCCTTCAAACCAATTGTTTTGCATCCGACCCTGACAGTTTTCTATGCTCTATCGCATAGTGCCAATGTAAATATTACAGCCAAAGCGAGATGTATTTTCACAAGATTTAATGAATGCAAAAGCTGGACGCTTACTAAATAAGTGTTGCTGTATGAGAACTGTGTGTGACTAAGATCACACACAAAATCAAAATGTAGCATCACAGTATGGCATCACCTTGTTTTTAATAATCAGTGCTGCTCTGCTCAGGCAGTAAATGCAAATAGTCATACTTATGGTATCAGAGGAATTTGTGGTCTTTAAAACTAAAGAAACGTGTAATTGTCTTATCAGTTTGTTTGGCATGTGAAAACAAACAAACAAACTTGAATTCCCAGTAATTTGCTGTAGTGTTCTTGAATTCTATTGGGGCCTAAAGGGTTAAATGATCTAAAGCAACATTCAAGAACCTTTTCTTGATTCTGTGCATTCCCTCTTAAGAACTGCAGACTACAGAAAACGATCTGCTTTATGTACTTATAAGCTTAATAGCTATACATTATGTTTTAAATTTTTAAGGTAAACATAGTGAAACATGGATAACGAAATAGTGCCATCTGCAATTGTTATTTCACAATGGTCATTATTAATACATCACATCGTTATGTGTTTTAATATTTATGCAATCTAAAGGTTGCCTGTCCCAACCCAGCTTCAATTGACTGTATTAGTGAATGAAGGTAGAAATTGCACGCATGGGGTAAATTGTCTTGTATATGTATATATTCTAATTTAATTTAATTCAAATTAAGATCTTAACTATGCTGCACTTACGAGCACCATATAAGGTTAAAGATGAGCCAAAATTGCGATTTAACTGTTAAGGGCCGTCTTACTGGTAAGGTCTAAAGATTACCCAAGTAAATGGGAATTCAGAAAAAGAATTGTTCTAAAAATGCACATATAATTGACATTATTTACAAGTTCTTAAAACTGCCTGGTGTTTCTGGTGAGAGAGGTTTCAGTTTTTACTTCTCACAAATAAGCTCTCCACATTGATCACCAGGAAAAGTTGATGGCAATTACAAATGCTTTTGCGAGCTTGCCTTTCAGTTGCTAAAGCCTGTTACCCAGCTAGTGTATGCATCTTTACCCAAATGTATGCACCTTGTTAATGAAAGCATTGCTTACTAAACTTGCTTTGTTGAACAATGTTGCCATTGACTAATTAATTGCTAAATCCTGCTTCTTATTTGAGTACATTCTGTCAGCTTTAATTCTTTAAGGGGCCACATTTCTAAAGTTTGATGACAGTCCCAGGCATTTGATAAATTCAACCTAAAATTTAAACCGCGCCATATATTAATTAACGCAATGGACAGGTCATGAATGTTAGCCAAGTCAGTCAAAGTCTCTCTCTGGCTATGCATCTTTTGATTCTAGTTTTGGAATCTTGCCACTGGAGCCCAGCCCAGGCGATGCGTCCTACCTGCAGAACTTCACCAACACAGGTCCTGCGCTGGACCCCCCCCCCCCTGGAGTCCCACCAAAGAAGGTCATTACACAACTTGTCGATTGTCTTATGTTGTATTTAGTTTTTTGTTTTGCTTATTTTACAGTTTTATTACAGCCAATTGATTAAATCTAGTACAAATGATTCTGCTTATAATTTCTGAATTAAGAATCAACCTCATATCATAGACACAAGTTGCTTTAACTAAAATTTGCAATTTTTTTACCCCCTGGTTAACTTGAATACATGACTTGTGTAAAGATTATATGGAAATATGGGTGCGGTCATGAATTCTAAACTGTCAGGCAGCACAATTGTTGCACAAACTCAAGCGCAAATCTTATACTGGCCAATCATCAGAGTTGGGATCGTATATATCAATTCAGAGGTGGTTCATTACTCATAAATGGAAACTAGGAAATTCAAGAATAAGTCCCTTTTGGGTGGAGGACCACTATGTTTACTAAATGCACTGTATAATATCAATGTTTTTTAAGGACCTACTCAAGAACGTGAAAAATACGATAAAAATGTTTTTCTCCCTTAAAATAAAATATGTGATTAAAACATTGTAGTTTTTTTCTTTTGAAATATGAGCCTTTTATTTAATATGTTGAAGTGGGCAAGACTTAAACATTTGACAGATGACCTTTGCAAGTCAGATGTTTAAATAAAATTAAGTTTGTTGTTTTGCAACAAGTTGAGTTTGTCCCTTTTTATATATTGATAAAATAATTTCTATACTAACTGTTTTAATATCATGCTTATATGAATTAACTGTAAAATGTTTTTTGGATGAAGGGATTTTCTTTGAAAGCACCAGATTAAGAATAATCTTGTTTCAAATTAAATACGCATAATTTAATAAATGTAGTTAAAGTAAATAAGAATTCTCAAATGGGGTAAGAACCAACTGCTTATAAGGACTTATTGTTCAGGGGCAGACATGATTCTAAGCGGATATCACTATTGTTAAATGGTTAACATTTCCCCATTTTGTGATGGGCATAGTGGTATTAGAACTTCATCAGCACTGAAGTCTACAATTTCATTATTAGACATTGCCATGGTTGCAGCAGCCTTGCTTGGTTTGTAGACTTACTGGAGCATAAATGTTGAATGTAGTTTTTGGATTTTCCTTCTGAAATTGTTTTTTTTCTTCAAATTTCAGTCTATTACACGAATCAGCCAAGCAGGAACAAAATCAGTGTTTTCACAGAGTGGGAACAGCAGAGAGGTCATCTCAATACCTTTTAACCAGACGCAGAGCACTACCCCACAAACCAGGTGTGTGTGTGTGTGTGTGTGAGAGAGACCACTCAACCACTCCAAAATACTTGGAAACCAGTCTTTTTCTTGTTTGCATAATTTAATCAAATTGTTGAGCAAATCAGAAATGTAAACAATGATGCACATTCATTGAAAAAATTAAGTCCAGATCAGGGATATTTGGAAATGTGTAAATCCTCAAGGGAAAATTTAAGGAGTGAAATGCTTTGCTTTCAGACCTAAATGGGCAAAATGGATTGTGTGCCGAAAACAATTTATGAACGAGATAGAAATGGAGATATGCACGTCACTCTAACCCCATTTAATGTCTGAGTGTCTAGTTTCAAATTCTGAACAACACTGCTAGTTACAGACTAGGATATTGTTGTTGTCTTGTTTTTTCTTTCTTTCTCTCAGTACAGTGCAACTCTTTAGTTTGCAGGTTATTTGAAATTCAGAATAGTTTTTTCAGCAGGTTATTTGAAATGTGTTTATCTCTTCTCCATTTTAGTACAACACCTCAAGTGCTGAGTCCAACCATAGCTGCACCCCCAAATGTGCAGCCGAGGAGGAGCTCAAGACTATTCACTAGTGCCAGTTCTACTGCCAAGGTAAATGGATAATTGACTAATGAACCAACTCAAGAGCATTTTTTAATGTTGTCTGTATATTCAAAATGACATGTTTGACAAAATTAGATTTTATAGGATGAACTGGACCGCTTGCGATATATTTTGATAGTACATTTCATTTTAATGTTTCTCCTATTGTTTTGTTTATGGTGTTGGATAATGCGGATGTCACGGATAAATATCTTAGTGTTTTTAAAAAAGTGTGTACGTATGGTCATGATCAAAATAACGATGCATCATTCAACAGGAGAATAGCAAGAAGTTGAAAATGAAGTTCCCAACAAAAATCCCCAACCGCAAAACAAAGACAAAAATTAGTAAAGGGGGTATAACTCCATCCAACATGAATGATAGCATAGAGATTCTAAAGTTGGACGCCTCCATCTTGTCTGAAGGGAAAGGCAGCATCGCCACGCCTCAGTTACAGGCCTTTACTCTACAAAAAGCCGCTGCAGGTGGGTGTGGATCTCTATTCTACTGCTCTGGACTATCATGGCACACATAGGGGTCTTTCAAAACCAGGGTTAAAAACCAATGGTTTAGTAGTAAATGTCAAAGTTTACACCAGTTTTTTCAGTACTTGATCTTTATACAGTACTGTGCAAAAGTCTTAGACTCGTGTGAAAAAATTATGTACAGCAAAGATGCTTTCAAAAATTATTAAAAGTTTCTAAATATAAAATAAATACTATAAAGGACAATAAACAAAAAGTAATTAAAAACGAACACCAAAAAAAACACAATTTGCCTTTAAAAGTGCATCAGTTCTCTTAGGTACACTGTTGTGCAGTTTTATTAGACAGTCGGCTGGTAGATTGTTCCGAGCATCTTGGATAACTTTCCACAGTACTTCTACAGACTTTGGCTGTCTACCTTGCTTCTGTCTGTCCAGGTAATCAGACAGCCTCAGTGATGTTGAGATCAGGGCTCTGTCTGTGGAGACCCTACCATCTGTGGCAGAAAATTAATGTTTGGACATCTAAAAAAATGTTTTTGTTACTGACACACTAATGCAGAAGAAAATTAAACTTACAAGATTATATTAGTGTAAAAAGGCAAGGGTGCCTAAGACTTTTGCACAGTACTGTATGTGTAAAATAAGGTTGTTAAAAAATGTGGGAGTTTCTGAGTAATGCATAATTAAACGTTGGTATTTCATTTATATAATTGATATGCCACATAGTTTGCATGTTTATTGTATGTATGCCATTAGACATATTTTGTTTTAACACTAAACAAGTCCTTTTTTACATTTCTTGATCCTTTCTTTAAGTAGTGTATATCCATGTTTCAGATGGGCTGATGAGCTTAATGCGAGAGATGGGAAAGGGTTACCTAGCACTTTGTTCCTATAACTGCAAAGAAGCAATCGACACCCTAAGCCAGCTTCCTTCTCACCATTACAATACGGGTTGGGTACTAGGCCAGGTCGGGAGAGCACATTTTGAGCTTGCTGAATACATGCAGGTAAGAAGCAACTTATCAAATTTAATACTTAAAATGTCACCACCTGTGGTTTTGTGATAAGAATTCCCTGTTTATTCCTCATACAATCTTTCAATTTGAGGCAGTTTGCTTGGTCCTGGAATTTAAGCTATAATTTGTTTTTAGGGCCATTCAGTCTTTATTCAGACTGTATTGCATCTTTTGTTTGAAGAAATCAATTTTTTATCAGTTATTTTTTGTAATTCTAACAGAGTTGCTAGCCCTTTTAATACTTTGTTCTGCTTTGTCTTAGAAATATTGATATTTAAATTAAACTTTAAAAAGTCAGAAGTCAGCAGCTGTATTCAGTATATAGGTATTTGTTATATATGTAGATATTTTTCCCCCTTCCTTCTCCTCCCACCATCTCATTATTGAAAATTGGTGAATTGTAAACCCTGAGTTTCTGTTCTGTAGTGTTTTCAATTCTAGGCAACTAGCCTTTAAAAGCTCATATTTAGATTTGAACATAATTTTAAAGTACATTTATTTGACTGATCCTAAATACTAGCCATTTATCTATATTTTCCTAAAGATGTATCGCATAGGCATAAGAATAACTTTTGTTTATTACTTTGGACAATGTATTTATATATACTGAGTGGCCAGTCTAAAAGTAACACCACCTTATTCACAAAAATTGATAGCTCCTACAGACAGTGAGTCATGTGGCCCGGGGCTTTTTAATATAAAGCAGGCAGTCAGACAAGCATCAAGGCATTCAGTTACTGTTCGATTGAACGCTGGAATTGTTTATCAAGAATGATGTGACTTATAAAAAACCTCCAGTCAACAACAGTTGAACATCCAGGAATCCCTAAGGTCAGTTGCTCCATGACTAGGTTCAAGTTGCTAGGTAAAAATGGGATTCATTGCAGAGTAGCAGGGCCGAAACCACTGCTCAAGAACATGAATGCTCGTCTCAAGTTTTCCAAAAAGCAAGAGTTCTGGAACAATTATAAACAAATGAGTCAAAGGTAGACTGAGAAAAAAACATGCAAGTCTACATCAGAATGGTTGAAGAAAAGTTTTGCAGTGACCTAGTCATAGTTCAGACCTCAACTCAATTCTGATATTGTGGATCAGATACAAGCAGTTCAGTTGCTAAACTAAACTAATGGCTGCAGCTATTGCTGCTAAAAAGCATTTATTGAATCTATACAAGATATTAATTTTTCATACTGGGGTATTCAGAGATGCAAACTTCTTGTAAAATTCACAGTTTTTGAGATAAAAATAGGTCACCTACGAGTTTCATGTAGATCTGAGAAAGTTTTCTTGAGGAGGGGTTCTCACCACGCAATGTTCTAACCTTTTTTTTATTTTTTTATTTTACCACTTACCTGTTTGCATCCCTGGGTATTGGATCTTGTATAACTATTTAATAAATAACTGCAATAAGTGTCAAAATGTTGTGTTATTTGTTCACTCAAGGTTCCTTTTATCTAATATTAGGGTCTTGTTGAATATCTGATAACATTCAGTCCACTGTCGGAGGATTTTCTATTTATGGCCAATGCAGGTGTATTAATAGTGCTAATTAGGGGTGCATTGTTGAGGGAGAAGTACAAATAAATAAATAAATAAATAAATAAATATTGCTATTGTCATATTCCTACCCTTGGAAGGCTCTTTATTATAAAGTGGTATTCTGCCTCATATCCTTATTACACAATAACACAATGTAATCACTTGTAAATAATTAGCCTAACTATTTTATTACATTCTTTCTCCATTTTGTTTTAAGAATGAAATGCATGATGTACAATTCCCATAAATTACATTACACAAGATATATATATATATATATATATACACACACACATAAACACACACAGACGACAATCAATAAATGCATCCATTTTGTTTTTCAGTTTGATTACTAGATTGGTTTTTACTAACTGACTGTGTTTATCACTCTGCATTACTGCACGGAATAATAAATTATTCATAAAACATAAGAGACCATTCGTCCTTGACCTCTAGAAAAGCGATTTCCTTTCCTTGCAGGCAGAGCGGATATTCTCAGAGGTGCGTCGCATTGAGAGCTACCGAGTAGAGGGGATGGAGATCTATTCCACGACTCTTTGGCACCTCCAGAAAGATGTAGCCCTGTCGGCACTGTCCAAAGATCTCACAGACATGGACAAGAACTCGCCAGAGGTATACTTGTCGTCTTCTTTCATTGCAAGCTGTTAAGACAGTTCTTTTGCTGAACTGTAGAAGAGAATAACAAGTTTGGCTATTTACTGCAATTAAGAGGTGTTATAATTATATTATTTTTTCTAAGATACAAAGAGGCAGGCATACTGTTCCACAGATTAATTACATCTGTCTACTTTTGTTAAATTAATAAAAATAATTTCTTGTCTAATTCACATGTATTAAATGCATGCAAAAATCCCGAAATTAATCCAGGACTTATTCAGGTGTCGTTCTTATAATTCCAATACTTGTAGTTTTAGTAAACTCAATGCACAGATATATGAATTTGTTGTGTATCTATACCCACAGGCCTGGTGTGTTGCTGGAAACTGCTTCAGTTTACAGCGAGAGCATGACATTGCAATCAAATTCTTCCAGAGGGCAATCCAGGTGGACCCCAGCTTTGCGTATGCGTACACATTACTGGGCCACGAATTTGTGCTCACAGAGGAGCTGGAGAAGGCCCTGGCCTGCTTTCGGAATGCCATCCGAGTGAACACCCGTCACTACAACGCATGGTGAGGGCTTCGCTCGGTATACTCATGGGTCAAACCCAGGCATTGTTTTGATTCCTTTAAAACCGATATTGTATTATGAGGTGCTTCTAACTGGAAACCACTCATTATTTTGAATCTGTAGGTATGGTTTGGGAATGATCTACTACAAACAGGAGAAGTTCAACCTGGCGGAAATCCACTTCAAAAAAGCCCTTAGTATCAACCCGCAGAGTTCTGTCCTCCTCTGTCACATTGGGGTGGTAAGTAGCTCTCCACTGAGAAATCTGGCTAGCCTGACCGACCTAATACATTTAAAGATAAAGTTTGCAAGAGTGTCCCCTGGGGTAAAGTGGGAATCTGCAGGGCTTGTTTCCAATCAGTGTCTCCTGTCACTTACTGGGTGCCTTCAGGCTGTCACGGCCTCTTCTCCAATCAGTATTGAACCTCTTGTGCCTCGTGGCTTACCACACTACTACTTTACTGTCCCAGTGGGGTGACATGGTTCATAGTAACAAGCTGAGATGCATTGGCACATTTTTTCATTATAAAACTTGTCTGGAAGGACTTTCCTTTGAGGAATCCTTATGTAATTTCTTGTAAATATTTATATTTATTGTACTGGCTTTTACTGTAATTATCTTAATTACATGAAGATGATTATTATTACCTTTCCTTTTTACAGGTGCAGCATGCGCTAAAGAAATCGGACCATGCATTAGAAACTCTGAACAAAGCTATCAATATTGACCCCAAGAATCCGCTATGTAAATTCCACAGGGCTTCAATACTCTTTGCGAATGAAAAGTACAAGGTTGGTCCTTATACTTTGGACCTCTGTGATGAATGTGCAGAATTTCTTAATAGTTTAATTCTTTTGCTGCATATCCAAGGACTTCTGGCAGTTTTTCTTGTGTTCTCGATGGTAAAAAAATTTTGGTCTGTCTTGAGTGGCAGTTTTGGCTTGGGGGGGGTTCTTAGCTTCCAGTGAAACGCAACCCCCTGCCTGCAGGCTAGTGGTGGTGTTGGTAAAGAAACCTCAATTTTGTGTACAGGATTATGCGGTTTGTAGTGTCTTAAATAGGAATGATTTGGAGGCTGGTGGGTCAGAGGGACCATCTTTCTTGGCCTTTCTTTGTGGTTCATGCCAATAAGAAGAGACAAAATATTAGTATTTTTTCTATTCCAAATGAATATTTAAACAAAGAACTACTGTTCATTTGTTTTCCTGATTTATTTGTTTTAATGCTTTATGAAACTTAATTTTTATTGTGTTCTTCACGCCAGTCATTGACTCTTAAAAACAATGAACTGCAAAACATCCTTTCAGTTTTTTAATTTGTTAAAAGCATTGAGCATCATCGTGTTTGAGAATGAAACTTGTTATATGTTGTCAATATGTCAACGTTATCAACAAATTTTTTTAAGGAGGATGTGGTTCCAAATGATAAACCAGTATACAGAATGTTTTATAGATATTTGTTTTCAATCAGTGGTGCAGGGAAGGTAATAAAATGCTTTCAGCAGCATATTAAATGGGTCAGTCTGAATTTATGCCCAAAAAGTCGGGTTCAAGAAGAAAAAAAACCCAGGAATAGTTCACAATTAAGGGTACAAAAACTTTTTTTCTATGCAGAGTAGACTTACAACATTGTTTGCCTCTGTGCTTAGAGGTTCAGTAGTTGGACCTGCTTGTCCATTATTAATTTGGCATTTTTATTAGAAACATTGCTAGTTAGTCTAGTGGCTAGCTACCACTTACAGGGCTTTACTGTATACTAGTTTTTGATTCGCCTGACGTTTTAATTGTTTTATTTGTTGATTAGAATTTCTCACCTGGTATTTGCTTATGTAAATTGATTGCTAAGTTTGAGGAATCGCGAAAGCCAGTAGACCCTGTGACCAGTGAGAGCTTGAGTTTGAGACTGCAGTTACTGTATTGCATCTTTGTGCTTGTTACAAACCACTAAAATGCTTCACCCCCCCCCCCCCCACAGGCTGCTCTTCAAGAACTCGAAGAGCTAAAACAAATAGTGCCCAAAGAGTCCCTTGTTTACTTTTTAATAGGAAAGGTAAGACTTGGACATTATTTTATGTTTTATATATTTCATGTTTCTTTTTGTGGTTCATGATATTAAATCTCTTGTTGATTGGCAATCTGATTCTTATTCTGTTTTCCTTAGGTTTATAAAAAACTAGGCCAGACACACTTAGCGCTGATGAATTTCTCCTGGGCTATGGACCTGGATCCCAAGGGAGCAAACAATCAAATTAAAGAGGCCATAGACAAGCGATACCTTCCTGACGATGAGGAGCCGGTTACTCCTGATTACCCTTATGATTCAGGTACTTTACAGTCATCGTAATACATTACTCTCTGTCAGGATTTGGCTGGTTGGATTTTTGCAGTATAGTATTGGTTTTTGGGAGGGCAATAACATATCTAAATCCACAACTTAACAAATATTTTAAAATATTAAACTCATTTTAATAAGGACATGAACTCGGCAAAGTACTATTAGGGTAGACAACTGGGGGGGAAAAAACTATTTCAACTAGTTTCAGCAAATTCAGCGATGTTATGGAAGTCAGTCCGCAGATTCAGAATCTGCAGTCAGTTTTGCTCAAGCTACTATAGATTAGTATATATATTCCTGTTTAAGTGCCTTATTTTAAGGCTATTTACCTTCCAGCCCTTTCGGTGTTCTATATAGGACCTGACGTATTGTATTGTATAATACAAGGTTTTCTAACAGTTTTTTAAAGTGTCCATAAAGAGATGTATAAATTCTGAGCTAGATCTTTATTTCAGTTAAATATGAAAGCGAACATATTGATATTACTTCCCTCCATCCAAATGGAACACAATCTTAACAATATTCTACACAGTCTTCGGGCTTAACCATTTTTTCATCACATGGTAAAAAGTAAATGGCTCTGACTAAGAAAAATCGGATGGTAGTGATTTTGAAAATCAAAGGTCATTTCAGGGAAAAACACTGAAATTTCTGGACATCAACGGCCCTAGTAATAATCTCAATCTTAAAACCTAAGCGGTGTGGATAATTACCTCTTAGTGACCATTTTAATTAACAGTACATATAAAATACTTCTGTTTATTACAGTTTTGCCAAGAGCTGATTTAAGAGACTGTGCTGAACTTGGCTATGATACTGTTTTGTTTCTACAGCGGAGGCGGAGGAATCGCAGGAGAGCTGCATGACAGACGCTGATGACACACAGCTCCGCACAGCTGAAAGCGATGAGGTTTTTTAACTCTTACCATGCCAACCTGAAGTCAGGTCAATACCATTGAATTAAGATCCGGGGGGAATAATGAGAGAAACAATCTGCTGCTAATACAGTACCTACAAACCCTTTCTTTTTTTGTTTTTTTAACCATCTGCAGTATTTGTTTTTATTCTCCTTCTTTGCCTTAGTTATCATTGACTCTCAGCAAATTATCATTCCCATTTAAATCCTCAAACCCTGTCATAATAAAACATTAGCTATTTTTGCTCCTCCTGGTTTGGAACACTGCAGTCACTTAGTAAAAAAAAAAAATCAAATAAGTCTTAATGTTTTGTTTCTTTTGGTTTTTTTTAAAACACATTATTACTAATGTCAAAGTTATTTTGGATCTCGTAAGCAAAAGCATGGAACCCAGTATTTTTCTGCTTCGTGATCACGAATGGAGCAGAACCTGTCTTCTCCAACATGCAGTGCATTCAGGGGATCATTGTAAAGCGTTGTGAGGGTTGACTGTGTCAATATGCTGTTGAGAAGTGTTTGCCAAACTGCTAATAAAAGTAACCAGTCATAAACTTTGTTTTGACAATTCATGCTGTTATTAAAGACTGTACAGTTCACTAAAGAGGTCACATTTTGTAATAAAATGTAGGGGCTGTCTCTGTGGGAGAATGTTTAATATACTGTAAAGTCACTATACTCCACCTATAACGGTATTAAATATAAGTGTGTTTCCCTATTCACAAAACTCAATCAGCGTTTTATGTAGGAACCATTTTTTCTATGTGGTAGATCATAGAGATTTTATTTTTTTTTTCTTATTGCAATGAGTTTGTGTTGGCACAGTATTTAAATCATACGCATTTATTCTAACTAAAAGATTTTTTTTCTCACAAAAACTTCAATTGGGTGTGTATTGATGCCTTTGCATGCATTTGAACATTACATGATACGTTGAACATGATTGATAATTGGTAAACCTGTGAGGTTGCAGTGTATTCAAAGAGTTGAACCTTGCGACAATGTTGAGTACGGTTTCTTATATGTATGTTAGTTACAGCCCATTATTGATTCCATTTTGTCATAATATTTCCAGGAACCTGTTGTGAATTATTGCTGCCTTTTCTCTGATTTTGTGAATTGCAATATCCTCCTTAGTGGAGGAGTCTCACTAAAGGAATAGATCATTGATCATCATCACTGAAGGCTATCACTAGAACATTATGAAGGTCTTAAAAATAAATTGAAGGAGGTTTAAAAAGAGCCCCATTGTAAAACTGAGCTGTTATTGAATTGATTATGGTGTAGATGTATTCTCCCTCTTTAATGGTCTGGCTAATCCAAGTAAATTCTGAACTTGTTTTAATTTGTCTGAAGAACAAGATATAGATATGAACCCAAAATCGATAGCGTGTGTGTGTGTGTGTATATATATATATATCTATATCGATTTTGGGTTCATATCTATATCTTGATGTGTGTATGTGTGTGTGTGTGTATATATATATACATACACTATATGGACAAAAGTTTTGAGATACCTACATATTACACCTACAGGAGCTTTTATGACATCCCATTCTAAATCCATAGGCATTAGTATCGAGTTGGTCCCCCCTTTGCAGCTATAACAGCTTCCACTCTTCTGGGAAGGCTTGTGTGTGTCTGTTGGAATTTTTCCCCATTCTTCCAGAAGAGCATTTGTGAGGTCAGACACTGATATTGAACGAGAGGACCTGGCTCGCAATCTCTGTTCTAGTTCATCCCAAAGGTGTTCGATAGGGTTGAGGTCAGGGCTCTGTGCGGGCCAGTCAGGTTCTTCCACACCAAACTCATTGAACCATGCCTTTATGGACCTTGCTTTGTGCACTGGGGCACAGTCATGCTGGAACAGAAAAAGTTGGAAGCATAGAATTTTCCAAAATGTCTTGGTAAGCTGAGGCATTAACATTTCCTTTCCGTGGAACTAAGGGGCGTAGGCCAACCCCAGAAAAACAACCCCACAGCATTGTCCCTCCTCCACCAAACTTTACAGTTGGCACAATGCAGTCAGGCAGGAAACGTTCTCCTGGCATTCGCCAAACCCAGACTCGTCCATCAGACTACCAGCCTCAGCACTCGCCGACCCCGCTTTGTAACTTTACATGGTCTGCCACTTCATGGCTGAGTTGCTGTGGTTCCTAAACGCTTTCACTTTGCAATAAGACCACTTACAGTTGATCGTGGAATATCTAGGAGGGAAGAAATTGAATGCCAGGCATGTAATTTATATAGTATTGTATTAATTGTAAATGGTGTGACTTTTTTTTTTTTTTACAGTCTTGGGGAAAAGGTATATGTGAGAATATATATATAATATATATTATATGCGCTATTAATTTTAAGGATATGGCTTCACAGTAGTTCAGTGACATAGCTGAATATATGACAGCATCGTGGCCTGGTTGCAAGCAGATTTACAATACAGATGTAGATTTTTCCTTCTCTAGTAGTAGCTCATTCCCAAGATGGACACCAACCTATTATATTACAGATAAACTTATAAGGCAGGCTTTCCGTCAATTTTTTTTACTAATCTTCATTTAAACGGTGTAGAGGGGCAATAGTTTTTATGAAGGAAAGCGGTTTATACATGTATTTAATTTTCAAAAGATTATCACTAAGATGTCCTTTTTGATGTTTGAAAACATTTCTTTTCATTCAAATTTTTTTTTTTTAAAGTATTGTTGTTGGTCTCACACTATCGCTTAATTTCCATTTAATAGGCATGAAGCTAATGTGTTGGTACTGTGCTAAGTACATTTCTATTGAAGTTATTAGTCCTTGCTTTATAAAGTCGTTTCTAATTAACTTTAATGGTATATATTCAAAGTTTCCTATGTATATTTTCTATAAGTTTTTCAGGGTTGTTCGAAAATATTTTGAAATTCACCAATGGGTAAGAAAATTCTGTACAGGCAATATTTCATAACATACGCCGTACTCAATTTGAGTAAACAAAGTTTTACTTGAATTGGATTTCTTCACTGGAACCTTTGTGATGAAGTTACATGCCTGGCATTTGATCCTCATGTGTTGCACAAGTTGCTGGTTTTTATTGAGGTTATTAAATTTGCCACCCTTAAGTTACCAAAGCAACCATGTTTCTGAAGTGCCAAACACTTTTTTTGACTGCTGGTGCGTCCATGTCCTTGACGTGGGCATGAATCCATTCAGTCTTATGTATGTATTCTTGTAGGTTTTCTTCTATAAAGGCTGTCAAATTGAGCTCTAGTTTTAGGTTGACTACTGACATGACCAGTTGCTTCTCCCAGGGTTTAAATAATATTCCATCATTGCAGTGCTGCAAGCAGTGCATCTAAGCTTTTGCCAGGAGCCAACAAAGACCAATAGCCAAGAAGTGTTATGCAGGACCTTTTAATTTTGGGTTTCTAAGTAAGTATATTTAAATAAGATCTACATTTGGTCTTTGATACCATCTACTACTTGCAAATATCTTGATAAACCAAGTGGTCGTTTTTGTTTGAGACATAAAAAAATCCTATACCTGATTTAGTAGGAAAAAATCTAGAAGTTTTGTCAGTATTCCAGAAACAATAAAACACCAGCCATTTAACTACATACTTACCAGCTGACAGTGTGTGCTAATATAGCCTACATACATACACTTACAAATATAGATTGAATACAAGATCCCATCTATAATGTGTTGAGGGTTCTTTAGAACTCCAACGTGAATATATGTCTGGAAAAAAAAACAATGGCTGAAACTACCGTCAACTCACAAATAAGTATATCACACAGCATTGAAAACATGAGCAAATTAAAATATTTAGTCTATTTTTAGCAATATTGTCAGTCTCAAATGTAACTAAACAACAAATAAGACCGTAGCTATGATATCATATTTAACTACTTATAAAGAAAACATTTTACATACCACTAGAAATGATGGGCCCATACTTCAGTTAAGCCATCATTTGCTGGAGGATATTGACAAATCTAGTAATATGGAATATTATTTACAGAATTCTAAACACCAAACCAGGAAACGCGTATTGGTCAAAAATGGTGGCTGGACTTAATGCCTGCCATTATAACTAGTACATTTTGGTGATATTATGGACTGTTATACATGAAACGTTGTATTCTCATATATTCTAAAATAAAGTACCGCAAACTTCCATTTCACTTCCCTACCGTAGCCCTATTCAAATAACGACAGACGTATACGCCAACTGGCGACCAAGTCTTGTCGTGCTAACCAATCACTAATAGAGAGAGGAGGACACTCCACATTCAAGGCTGGTTGATCTGTGCAGGTAAGTGGATGTGGATATATCACATTCTGATATTTGTAATCTGTTTTTTATTATTATTTATACTATTATTTAACGGTAAATCGCGCAAAACTGCATCGATGAAGATCGTAGGTATTATGGTATTGTTAGGAGAAATTATACTTCGTATTCGTTTTATTCAACAGGCCAAAACAGTGTATCGATGTACTGTATGGCAAATACGGTCCAGGTAATGAATCATTAAAAAAAAAAAAAAAAAAAAAACTTTCTAAACAGTAAATTGTATGATGCCGAATAGTTATTCAGTTCACAGTGTGTGACGGTGGAAGGCAATGAGGGCAGTTGTACATATAATTACTCTACATTATGTATAAAGCAAATATAATACAGGCCAAATCGCTGCGGACAGCTAGCTAACTAACGTTGCAGCAGTAGCAGCCGAATGAAAGAATTGTTGCTGGGTAAAATAGACGCTTACGTTTTTTTGGTCTTTATTGCTTTTCTATTAATTTGACAATGCGTATAGTCACGGTATTATCCGGATTAGAGTGGAATTGTGCTCATAGAAAATAATACATAGATGGCCGTATGAAGTTGATATGCTAAGCACAGGGCCAATATATTGTTTGTAAATCAGGTATAGGATATACGTACACGTTAATATTGATAGTGACTATAAGGGTTAGGTACCTAGTCGAAGGAAAAGTGTTAATGCGTAACAGTTTAACGGCTAATTTAATTTTCCTCTTCGTAACGTGCTGAAACGTATGAATAACTTCTGGTCATTGGCTGCCTTCAAAACCGTCGGTTTTACCATTTAGAAGTGTTTGTGATTTTGCGTCTAGAACAAAAACTGATTCAAAAGAAAGTTAACTACTTTAGTAAACTGACAAAGTATTAACCCTGTACTGGTGGCTGTCTGCTTGGTATAATTAAATGTTTAATGTTAGAAACTACCAAATCGACAATCGCTTAATTTGTAGCGCTCCGCCTCGCCGGAGTATTATCAAGTCACAACTGTGTTTTTCAAGTGTTTTGTGTATTGTTAATTGTTCACATGTGTTCTTGGTTTTCTGTTATCAGTTTTTATATTTAGTATTTTGTCCACGTGGTCATTGCGAGGTTATACATCGTCCGTATTGACCCTCGCCTGATTTTTGACTAAGCTTTGGATTGCCTCTTTGGTTACCGTGTTGCAACATGAGTAATAAACTCTGCTCTTGGGTCTCATCTCTGGTGTCAGCGTCGTTACACATGGTTTGATTGCGAATCACAAGTATTTCACATAGGAACAAGGCAATATTATATTTGTTGGTAATTGGCTCTTCACACCAAACAGAAATACAGTAATTATAAATTTGATATATTTCATTTAGGAAGGTACTATTAAAAAATATTTAAAAAATTGTAGGCCTATATATATTGCTTTTGTCTATCCTGTTCAAAGTAATCACATTTGATAACAGACCATGATAAATTTCAGAATATATATATATATATGTGTGTGTGTGTATATGTATATTTATGTATTTATTATTTCTTCCTTAGGACCACTAAGTAGAATTTCCTGTTGCTGGCCGGCTGAGTTGGCAGCACTTCGTTTTTTTTTGGCAAGGAATACATGAAAATGATCTCTAAGTTACAGGTAAGAGGTCTAATTCTATGTACATTGCAGTGCCCTAGCGATCATATCGCCTTTTTCAGAAAGATCACAGATAGATAACAGGCACATAGATGGTAGTCGTTATTCTACAGTTTTAGTACAATCCTAATGGTGCAAAACACGGCAGGGGGCGCCGTGGGTCAATAATTCTAACAGTGGCAACAGTAAAGATACAGGTGTTTTGGGCGAAGCGGAGGGTAATTGCTACAGTATACATATTGCGTAGTTTACTGATTTTCGCTATGCCGGTAGATGGCTATTAAACACAATATGGTTTGCCCACGAGTAGACCTTAGATCTCTGATTTTATTTAGAAACCTACAACCGTACGTTAATTATACGTACAAAAATAAGTATCTAAGACGGATATTGCTTTAGTTCGCGTTACACCACGTTTGTTTTGTTGCGTATTACGGTTATTCGCCAGCAGATAGAGGGGTTTCATTTGTATCACTACACCACATAGAATGACGGACGTCCCATCCCGTGGCTGATAGTCACAGTAATGTGCCTATGATTTCAGCGTCAGGTCTTCCGTCTGAATTGTTACATGCAGCCGCAGTATCTTTTATCTGTGACATTAGTGTATATTATTATATAGTAGTCTAGTCCGGCTCCTCTTGCAATCGCATTATACTTAAAGACAACAGTAACGTGTAGATTGTACTGTATTTCCGTTGTCTAAATAACCATGCTATAGGAGAGGAAACATCAATGTACGGCTCGTTATTATTATTATTTTAGGTTGTGGTATATATTTTCACCCCTAACGGAAAAAAAAAAACAGGTCATGAAGTATAGTTCTCGGTCTTCGTTGATAATCCTGCAATTACAGCAGTTTTTCACTGCGGTAATGGTGTCGAGTTCCCTCTGGCGGTAGGTAAAGAAGCTCTCACATTGCTTCATCGTGTCCAGCAAGACTGTCCGCGTTCTTGTTCGTAAGATGAAAATCATAACTCACAAACTAGCAGTTGGATTGGTTAATATATTATGAGGTATACTTCTAAATATCCCTTTATATCTCCTGAATATGTCCATGTTTGTTTGACAATATCAATAAAAGTTTAGTTATACAAATTATACTGTCACCCTGATTGAATAAATAATAAACCATTAGAATTTAAAGAGACGGGGGTCATAAAATTAAACTCATTCAGACTCGAGTAATCCATAGCACTAAATATTAAGATTGAGCCACTACATTGTCGGACAGTTTACGCGTCCTAATGTGTACCTAGTATTGGCGCACGTTGATGGAAAGACGACTCCCTTCTAAAGCGCCCTTAGTGTACCAGTCCTTCACTCTAGCGGCGAGCATGAGGAATGTCTCCCGCCGCGGCGCTTCTGCTCTGTGCTTCAGTGTTTGTCAGACTTGAAATCCGAGGGAGAGGAGCGAGCCGCCATTTTCCGAGCGTCGCTCTCCCAGAAACAACAAAAAATAACCTAGATAAAACTGGTGAAAATTAGAAAATTCTCATCAAGAACAAGATTGGACAGAAGAAAGCTGCAAAACTGTTGAAACCTGGGTGGAAACGAACTCAAAAGATCCCCGTTTTGGGTATTATTTTAGCAAGGTCGGTTTCGTACTCGTTGTTTCGCCCATTTCGTGATTCTGTGACTAGAGTAACACGGGGTTGCCGAAAGAAACCAGAGCCCATTTTGAAAGGACTGTGGCTGCAACGAGAGAGGTTGATCCTTCATATTGTTATCATTGCGGTCTTTTGTGATTTATAGCTGTACATTTTTCTTGAAACTGCAGGGATTTGTTACTGAAATTTCACCGGACTCTGCGCCTTGTCACGTGGTAGGTTCCTCCTTTTTCTTTGTTCGCTAGCTAGCTAACCAGATATCTACTTTTAATTCTGGTAAAATACTAAATCCAAACCATACATAATGGATTTATATTACAATATTGTAATGCGTATATAATTTGTAGGTGGTAAATGTCCGTTGTAACGGAGTGTCCTCAACGCTGTAGTCTAATCTTGATAGCCACGGTGGTAATGTTTATGTAACGTTTAGTAAAACATAAATTTTTGCAACAATGAGGTTTAGGGGTTGGGCCATGCAAGCAAAGTTGTCAGTAGTTAATGGTTGTATACCATATGCTCATTTATTAGTGTTGTGCAAGGTAACTGGTAGCTTGTAGCTAATTCTATTCATCTCTACGCGTTACCTAGTGTTGTGGCTAGTGTTTGATTAGCTAACCAGCGCCGTGTCTCCCGATGCGGATAGTCTTGTAAATGTATTTATTTACATTTTAACTGTTTAACATGCAATTAGCTGACAAGTTAGGTAGGTGACTTGACCCAATCGTTTACAGCAGGTAAATACGTAGTATCTGCCGAATATTGGCAGGAGTAGTATTGTTTTAAGTAGTCAACATTTATTACATTGCATTTTAAAGTTGATTTTACGTAGTGACTGCGGCAGGGCAACGTTCAGCTCCCTTCTATTGAGATTTGCTCACAACCTATTAACCTATTTATATATTTGATGTATATTTTATTTGAAATTAATGTACTTTGTATTTTTGTTAATATTGCAGACCCGTTCATGCTCCACTTTTTATTTAAATTAATCGTTGCTATTTTCGTTTTGGTGCTTAAGGCTATAATTGAACCCTTTCCTTAAATTAGTGACCAGGGCAATGCTGATTCGAAATGTATCTGGTCTGCAGAGGAAGTTAATAAATTATTATTTTTTGCTTAATGACTGTTATGCATAGTGGTTATTTCCACGTATAAGGCTGCAAGCCCGTTTTAAATAACCAACTTTTGACAACAAAATCTACTGATGATTAAATGGAGGGGTAGTTTCTATAACTGGGTGAATTGCTAAATCTCCCGTTACATTCCTACAATCCAGGTGTATGCGTTTATAATTTTATACTCCCCGTTGTTGGCTGGCGTGTTGTTCGGGTTTTAGTTTTCGTTGTTTATCATGTTTTTTTATTATTAATTATTGAATCGTTGATCTCGGTGCCAATGAATACAGTGCACGGAACTTAGGAAGGAACTTACACTCTGATAGCTAGCTGAAAATAGTGTGCAGATATTGACCTAGTTATGCACCAGTGCATTACTGGCTGTTTAACCCTTAATACAAAATTTAGAATTGTTTTGTTGCATGAGATGTGGAGTACTGGGTTTTATTTTATAAAATATATTACAAAAGTTTATTTGCTTTTATTTCCTCATTCCTGAAGTTATTTTATAAAAATGAATTTGATCTGGTTTTGAGAGCTTTGTTTTGTTTGTTGTAGAAGAATGAGCCTCTGTCTTGCATGTGAATAATGTGACATGGTCACAGGGTTCAAATTATGTACCCTTCCAGTGGCACTTATGTATCCATACAGGTGCATGTGTAAGGCAGGTTAGAAATCAGTCAATTAATGAACATATATTCAGTATCTCCTCTCACTGCTCCATTATCAGCATGTAGTATGTAGCCCAGATTAGAAAAGATTAATTGGCACGAAGTAGGCCTGCAACCCGTTTTTATGTCAATCGTTAGTTTTTAAAAAGCTTTAGCCCCCTCACAAAATGTAAAATCATTGTCCAATTTAAATGTAGGTGTGAGGAGCTGATCAGTGTTCAAATGAGGGAGTCAGACTAGATGGCATTTGCCGGAATGCAGCAGTGTTTGTTTCTCGTGCTCCATGACTTGCGTTTAGTTTACCTGTTCTGGAGAATGTTCTGCTTTAATTCAAGCCTACTGACTGTGCAGTAAAGCACAAGGGGAAGGTCAATGTCTGGAGGGGAAAGTCTAGTGTTGGTAATTCACAGGGCCTTACTGCAGACGGATGGACTAGGTTGCTAATATGTAGGGACATTTTTGTATTGTGGCATTATTTGTTTTCATGGTTCTTAGATTTGTTTTGTTTGCTCCAAAGGGTTATCATTTAATAGTTTTGGTTTTCTGTTCTTTTTTTCTGAGAGTAGCTTTTACTTTGAGTTGCTTTTGATCAGACTGTCATGAAAAGTTTTTAAAATTTGCTTGTTGAAAAGGAAACATTGCTATCCTTGTATGGGAAACTTGCCGTTTTAATGAATAAATATGGACTAAAGTAGTAATAAAGGTGAATAAATTATACCCTGTGGGAAGATTCTGATGTTCTAATGAAAGAAATTGCGTGAGAAAATATTAATTTAGTAAATTTGTGGTATGTGTCATCAATGTTCAATATCCCAATGTAATTGTGCTGTTCACCTTGAGTGTACTTTGTAAAACCCTGTGGGGTTTTGTCATCCTTCTCCCTTGAAATATAGAATCAAAATGGGTCCTGTTATGTCAAAGTTGTATATGTATAGCAAGGATTTAGTACACATACACCCTCATGAATACATGGGTCTGTTAATGTCTATATGCCTCATCTGACATGTAGCCCTTCATAACTGTTGTAATAACTGATCAAGGTTTCCAGATGAACACCCTGCCTTTCACTGAGACAAACTGTTTAATATGAAGATGAGGGGAGGGCTCCGGAAACAACCTTTTTCAAAATGTCATCTGTTATCTCTGGAAGAAGTTTGCTGCCTGAAAAAAAGGAAGTCCTACTTAAATGGAGTTTGTACTGCTCTTGAAAGTTCATAATCAAAGCTGAAAGGACCCTGCCTTGTAGTCATTAGTCCAGACACAAAGGTCACGCAGGTTCTGTTGTCAGGGCAGCTGTATACACGTCCTCCTTTCTGTAGCGTTGTCGTGAGTTAACTTGTGAATGAGTTTTCTGTGTATTGGATGTATTCATTCACATTAGCTTTCAGTAGCCTAATGTTTTAAGTTATTGGTTTGCTTTGTACATCGCATCATGTTTTGACCCACTTCAGTTTTTCTGTTAACGTCGTTAAAACAAATTAAGACAGTCTGAACCTCACTGGGTCTTTATGTGCCGTCTCAAATGGACAGATTGTTTTTCATTGTGTCAAACAAATAGCAGCCTCTCCGGTTTTCCTCTTTAGTGACGATGCGCACCCATGGAGGTTGGGCCTTGAGAGAAATAGATGCAACTGAGGTTCAGTGAATAGACATGGAATGAAATGTGAGACATACATTTATGGCTTTGAATCTGCTGAAGTATTTCTCCTAGTTCTCACTGACTAAGTAATGAACCCCCTGGCTGGAGTCAAGTTCATTCTTTCCAAGGGTTGAATTGAGAGTTGTTAAACGGAATGGGCAAACATTTCTTGTTTTGGAAACTATGGCTTGGCTCCGGTAGTTGGTTTTATTATTCTGGTCCTTGTTATGGTAGTCTTGAACAAAAGGCTGTTCGTTCTCTATTTGGTTCAGGCAGACATGGCATTTTTTGTTGTCTAACCTGTTTTTATATAATTCTTTAGAAATCTCCCAAGTTCTTGAAAATGCTGTTGATTGTTTTACTTCTCATGTTATTTAACACAATCTGGTTTTAAAAGTTTAATGGACATTTTTGCATCATCTGATCAATAGTACAGTTTTAGCAAGTTTGTGAAACAATGCACTTATTGAACACATTTCCGAGCCTTTAATTAGCTTGCTAAATACGTTAACATTGTTCTTACAATTTTAATTTTCACAGAAACATCAGTGTTTCAGTGGTGGGTTTCGGTTCAGGAGCGGATCTTACATGGTTGCAAAAGGGGGCACCCTGTTTGCCCCCGCCCCCCTAATTTTTATTGGCTCTTAGTGATGTCAATCATTGTTTGCTTCGAATAGTCACTTCTGGGTGGCCCGTTTCCCCCGTGCCCCCACTTGAAAAAAATCTGGATCCGCCCTGGTTCAGTTAAGTACAATATATGTAATGTGTATAGCCGGTTATACCTTATAGGGTGTAGCTAATACACCTTTCATATATTTGTAGTGAGCTTTCTGAAAAACTAAAGATTTGTCCTGTTTTTGGTTACGTTTAGCTCCTCTAGTCTTGTCGGCTATAAGTTAATGGTATTTGCCAAGATTGTGTTACTTAAATTGATGCAGCTCTTAACTAAATGCGTCAATTGCTGGTCTCAATATTTTTAATGAGTTTACTTCCTTTCGCTTAGCTGCCAATATTTTGTATTCAAGCAAAAATTGAACAGGGGAATCGCTCACAAGATTCACCTCTATTGTGAAATACATGTGGGAGGCATGATGTAATTAATGCCAACAAGAAATAATCCAGTGCAATATACAGTACCCTGTTTAATCATGTCTATACCTGCTTTGATTGTGAACCAGACTGATAAATACTAATAAATAAACTGGCTACTGTGAGTAGTCAATGGAAGTTGTTGTTTTGAAAACTGAAATTAGTGTTTTCTTCCAATATGTTTAAGTTTAATGATTTAAAATGTCTTTTTGGCAATTTTTCATTTTGGAACAATTTTTACTAATGGAATAATTTGCTATAAAGCATTGGGCATGTCTAGATGCTCGGTATAGAATATTAAGGGGTCTCGTGCTAGTGAGCTGTTTTGGTAAATGAGCAACAACCAGGAAGTAAACGAAACTGAGGGTTGCACTGGCCAACAGGGAACTTTAAACCAACTGTACTAGGGATCTCCTTACTGGAGTTTGGAATCTCTTAGTGATATTTGTAACAGTCAGTCTTTTTTTTGGCCTATTTTGACTAATTTACCCAGTGTTTTTCCAATTAGTTCCTAAAAATCACTGTTTAATGAACTGCCAGAATATTAGCGTAACGTGGTTACTTGTTAACTTCAGATTCAACAAAGTCTATTAGGTACACCCATCTAGTAATGGTTCACACCATTTGGTTCACACCATTTGCTTCCTGAATTAAGCCGGAATTATTTGGTGGAAGGTTTCTACAAGGTCTTGGTTAACGTGATGACATCGCGCTATTGCTGCAGATTGGGCGGCAGTACATTCATGTTGCAAGTAGCTCATCTCATCACAAAGATGCTCTGTTGGGTTGAGGTCTAGGGACTGTACAGGCCATTCAAGTAAATTGAACTCGCTGTCATGTTCCTGGAACCACTCTGAAACAATGCATCCTTTGTGACATAGCGTATTATCCTGTTGGAAGTTTCCGTGTAACGAAGGGTAAACTAGGCAGGAAGGGATGCACCTGGTCAGAAATAATGTTCAGATACGCTGTGGTGTTCAAATGTTGCTCAGTTGGTACCAAGGGACCTAACGTGTGCCAGGAAAACATTCCCCACACCACCAGCACCAGCCTATACAGTTGACACCAGACATGATTCAATCTGTGGAGTCATGCTGCTTATGCCAAATTCTTCCGATCCGTGAACAGGACCAACGAGTTCCGAGATGCAGTTCTGCTCACCACTGTTGCGCTACACCCGTATTTGCCTGTTTGTGACCTGTCTGTCATCCTGCACAATTCTTGCCATTCTCTTTTATTTTTGCTCAAAGGCCTTTTGCTGACTGGATATTTTTAGTTTGTTGCACTATTCCTTGTAAACCCTCGATGCTAGCGTATGTGAAAAGCCCAAGAGGTGGCTGTTTCTGAGACACCAGAATGGTCGTGTCTAGCACCAATGATCATACCACGCTCAAAGTTGCTTATATCACTAATTTTACCCATTCTAACATTCAATCAAACAGTAAATGAATACCTCGATGCCTGTCTGCCTACTCTTTATATCAGACCACATAGAGCGACTTGGTGAGTGGAGTAGTGTGCCAAATACATAATTGTTGTGTGAGTGTGTGTGTATGTATATATGTGTATGTATATATGTATATATATGTGTTTGTGTGTGTGTGTATATATGTATATTAGTTGGTTGTAGTACAATACATCTTGAGTCTTAATGAAGTAAAGCAGGAATTTCACTTTAATCCACGTGGCAAAGTTTTTGGCTTAATACCTACAGTTTTCGGTCACTGAAGTAGAAATGATAGATAAGCTAAGTATGTTTGTCTTCTGAATTAAGTTGCATTTAAAACCCTTCTTGCAAATTCTTCCAGGTTAAGACGCTTGGGATTATTCACATTTTATACTATGACTAGTGTTGTGATATGAACATCTCAAAGGTACTTAAATAATCTAGGAATGTTTCTTTATCCGAGTGCAATGTTAGATTAAACAGTGTGTCAGTTTATTAGTGAAATATTAGACTTGAATAAAATATCATGCTGATCTCATTTAGTGAAAAGGAAATTAGGTGTTTTAGTGTGATACTGGACCACTTTCTTTGTAGTGACTTCAATGCATTGATAGTGTTAGGAGTTATTTGGGTGTGTCATGGGTGTGATGTAATGTTGTTTTATGATTGTTGATAAGGAGCCTCTTTACACGAGTCCCTGTTAATAAGCAAAGCATGTGGTTCCGAAAAGAGCATTGCAAGACACACTATGCATGGAGTGATTGAGAATCATGTAGCAAAAGTTCAAAGCCAGCGGCAAAACCTGACAGCAGAAAAGAGTTTATATTTTAATTAGAAGGTAAGTTTTAATTAGAAAATTAAGCATGCAGTAATACGACTCATATTCTCCACATGGGGTACTTCGTTTGAACACTGCTAATTTTAAATAAATGTTGGAAACTAGTTAGACTTCTGTTGATCCCTATGGAACGTCCTTGTCCACACAATGAACAATCCTCAGCTGGTGATTTCTGCTTTGTGGAACCTCGTGCCTTGTGTGCGGGGTGGTTGGTTTACGTAGGATATGATTTATAAACCATGACTTCCTGCAGCAGTCAAAAGTGGACAGTCTTTCCTGGGCCACGGACTTCGTATCCTGTTCGTGGTCCCGGCCTTCATGGCTGCGTCAGAATTCTTATAAACTATTAGTCTTTTATAAGCTAGCAAGGGGGAAATTTTTATTCTATGTCATTTCTAAAATGCTTCCGGAATTGTTTTTTTTTTGGCAGGGATTCAGTTTTAATTTAATTTCCCCTGCCTTCAGAAAAATAGCTGTCAGACATTGAACAAGGAGAAGGATTTCAAAAGATTTTATTTTTTATTTTTCTGAGGGGACTGAAAATGAAGCAAGGTGATTATTGTTGGTGGCTTAATTTAGAGATGTGGGAAACTTGATAAATTTCACTGTGCACAGCAATGATATAAAGTTAATCTGCAGAGAGTCACGGGTGTGCCATGTGTGGAAGTCTATATTCACTGAATGAGTTAATTTACTACCCATCCCATGAGACAGTTTTTTTTACCATGCAAATGTAATGGATTAAGTGACGATTCTTGTGCTTTGTATGAACATGTGCAATGACGTTATGCTGGAAAGAGGTCCAGATAAAAAGCTGTCCATGGTCGATCTGGGAAGGACACAGGCCATGATGCCAACACAGAGCTCTAATACAAGTGATAAAGGCAGTCCTGGAACCTTCGACATGGAGATAGATTTTTGAGCAAGGTCAAAAAGCCCTGACAGCATTACGAGTGTGCATCTAAAAGATAGCAAGGGGGAAAAAACACTGTATAACACAGTCCAGTTATTTATTTATGAATGGCTTAATGTAAAAACATGGTAGTTTTGAAGTGAATATTTTAGGAATGAGAAGATTTGGGTTCTCTACTTGCTAGAAGGTATGGGAAACTTTCATGGATATATCATTTCTATTAATAGTGTTGGGTTTGTGGGCCAAGTGTATGTGTTACCATTACTTCAAGTTTGGAGAGTGCAGTGCTGCTTCATGACCATAAAAAGAAAATTGGATGGTTTTTTAAATGTTTTTTTAGGATGGAAAGAAGAATACACTTGGCCATGATGCTCACTTTCCGTATTTGTTGTGGAGAATGCTGGGCAATTTTTGTCTTTTGTATTGTAATTGTAATACTCCCTGTATTATAATGCCAATACATTCTGAAATCCCCATTCCAAATAATAGGCTGTAAAAGAACTAGTAGTGGTATCTGGAAAATTGTTTAATTGGATACAGTTTAGTCCGCCCCTGAGTGCATATTTTAATTTAGCCTTTAGTTATAAATTAATTGTACTTGGGTAGAAGGAAACCAATTCAGTAAATGGTCATTGGCAAATTCAGTTGTAGTCAGGTGACTTGTGGGTTGCTCCATGACCAGCTTTTCTTATAACTGGGTGCTTTTCATTTAGCCTTGCATCATGCAGCCAATTAAAGAATTTCTACATGTTGTGGGAGGTCAGTAAAATGACCATCTTTGACCCCCTCTTGTTGCACCGGGTGAAGCCCTCCATGTCTGATTCAGAGAAATTATGGTACCAACTTTAGCCCGGTCGCATCAGTAGTTTCAGCTAATTGCTTCTGTAGATTGGTTGATTTTACTGGGAGAGATGCAATGTGTTGGTGTAATGTTTGATCAAGTATAATACAGCGGCGGTTTCATGCTATTGGCACGGGTTATCGGATTTAGATTATTTTTATTTAAAAAATCTGTTTGGATTGTTTGTTTTTTTTAGGCAAAAAATGTGAATTATTGGATGAATTGACTTGTTGCTTTTCCCTTTTTCTGATAATACTTGTGCCTTGTCTCCGCCTTTTTCCCGACAGGCTGTCCTCTGGCGAGGCAGTAGGTGGGTGGTGTGGAGCTGGCCTTGGCGCTGGGAGAGGCCACCGTGCCTGTCTCTCCGCACTGCATGGCTGCGATGGCGCCCGCTCTTACTGATGCACCAGCCGAAGCTCACCACATCCGCTTCAAACTGGCTCCCCCGACCTCCACTCTCTCCCCGGGAAGTGTGGAAAACAACAGCAACATCCTGATTTCCAGCAACGGCGCTGTCAAGCGCAAGGCCATCGTCTCTGCCAGCGAAGACTGTTCTATAGACTTCAGGGCCAACAACAAGAAGGAGGAGCAGCAGCACACCGAAGCATCGGCTTGCCCCCTTGGCAAGCTCCAGCCACTAGTGGCCTCCTACCTGTGTTCTGATGTGACTTCTGTTCCCTCTACTAAGGAGTCCCTCAAATTACAAGGCATCCTGCCTAGCACCTACTTCAACAGCAGTGACTTCCTGCCCAGGAAGCATCAGACTCTGGAACGCTGCGGAGAGCAGCTGAAGAGCCTGATGAGCAACAGCAACCAGCCTGTGGCTTCTCCACACCCCCAGGTTCCTGTCAACGGCATAGCCAAGAAGCTGGCCAAACCCAGCCCCGACAGGGACTGCATGACCGCAGTCAATGGAGGAAGGTCACTTGTCACCCAGGACTCCCTGTCCGAAGAGGCCAACGATGTCTTTTTCCAGGGGGACTTGTCCGGGCGTGCCTTGCTCAAAGGGGAAATGGAGCAACAACTGCCAGCGGGTGTTTCTCGTGATACGACCAATAACCCGGAGCTACCAGCTACCCCAGTGTCTGACACCTGTACATCACCTGGTGTGCCTGGACGCCCCGTCGCATCATCGGTGACCCCCACAGCTCGCCTGCCGCAATCCACGATGAACAGGGAGGGTTCAGGGCATGGCAGTCTAGGGACACCCTCCACCTCCCCGGCCAGGCAGCAGGCACCCTCGCTTAGTAGCTTTGACGTGGAGCTGAGAGAACGGACGCAGTTGAGCCAAAGTCGGCACTGTGAGATTGAGAGTCGTTTGCGGCGACTGCGCAAGCGTCTCCAGGTGGTTCAGGCCAAGCAGGTGGAGAGGCATGTCCAGCAGCAGCTGGGCGGCTTTCTGCAGACCACATTCAGCAAGCTGCCCAGCCTCGACACCCTGCGCCAGCGCAGCCCGGCTGTTCTCACCCGCAAGGCAGAAGCGGCACTGTGGTTGGCCGCCAGTGACCCGGCAGCTGAGGATGGGCTCAGTCAGTTCCTGAAGAGTGGCTCTGTGCACTCGGAGCTGGAGCGGCTCTCTCTTAGTGGCACCGCCAATCTACGAATCGCCGAGAACGCTTTTGACTCGGACGTGACAGAGAGCAGCTCTGGCGGGGAGACAGACGTGGAGGAGGACGAACTGGTCAAAGCGGAGATCGAGCAGCGCCATATCTCATTGTAAGTACTATACTTGTACAAAAAAGCCTGATCTCAAATAAGTCTGATCAACACCAGTGTACCAGTTAGCGAGACTGGGCCGGTGGCTTTGTCTGCCAATGCACCCATACATTTCATTTTAAAGACATTTCTAATTTTTTGCTCGGTTGTCCTCCTTTTTTATCTATATGTCATGCCGTTTAATAAGGGGAAAAAATAAGATTGCTAAATTCTGTTTTGTTAGTGAAACACTTTTGCTAAATCTGGAATGTATTTTTTTTAATGACCTGGTCAGATTATATTATTCCGAAAGCTTGAGGAAAATGGATATCCATAATTTTGATGGCATGGTTTGGTTTAATCTGGAAAAATCCAGGGTGGTTGGGAATAAAGCCTTTGTTTGTTTTTCCACTTCTCAATTAAAGTCTAACCCTGGACTGGTTGTTTAGATTTGCTCTGTTAGTCGCCTTTGGGTGTAATTGATTAATGCTATATGGTACAATAGCATTACATTCAGCCACTATTTAGTGCAGGGTTTCTCCCTGGAGCAATGGCATCGCTCCCCAATAACCTTGGGCAGGTTGCTTTGTTGGGGACTGTTTAATATCCTAAAGCGTAAAAAAAGTTCTAGTTAAAGTGTTATGATGGGGATTATTTGAAAAACTCCTTGTTCTAATTCTCAGTTAATTGAATGTGATATATCTGGTGGTTCGTGTCATCAGAGAGAAGTAGTCTAAATGGAAGTTCCTGTCTTCGTGTTATCAGTATTGAGTGTTTTGTAAGCACTTGCTATATGGCTGACCACTTCATTGAGTAGCCTGATTTTTATTTTTTATATCTTTGATAGTGTAATCATAGCAGGCTGTACATCTACAATGTACACGTCTCACCCTCAAACTGTAACTTTGGGGAGCAGATGGCCGGCTAGTTACAGAAACTGATAAAATGTGGGTTGGGGTGAGAATGTAAATTGGGTATAGTTGGCTTAGTTGAGATTATCATCCAACGGTCAAAATGTAAATAAATATTTGTTGTTTTAGTATATTTTATAGACAAAAAACATTCCTGCTACATCAAAATCTTCACCTTTCTGCAGTGCCAGAGAATAATTGTATTGCTTGTGTAAAGTTAAAATGTATTGGTAATGGTATGGTAATTTCAGTTTGATTTTATTATGTTTTAAAACCAATTACACTTTTCTTTGCTGAATCGCGTATGAAATCGTAAACCATGGCCATTAAAATCTATCATTGTTAATAAGTCTTGGCTGGCTAATTTACATAAATATGCACGCATTCAGTATTCTCATGTGAAGGACCTCTCGAGTACTCAATAATATTATCAGGGTACTCGTATAGTGAATTAAAGGCCAACCCCAGCTGGTAGGTTGAATATTTTGGAAGTGTTCCCCTCACACAGCCGACGGTTGTTATGAATGGTAAAAATTACTTTATTTTCATTAGTAAACTATTTCCATTTTTCATTTCATTTTCAAAACGAACTGAAATGCAGGAAAGGCGTAAGTGCAGAAAGTAGGGCTGAGCCTAATGTGATACGACAGCGGTAATTAGCCAGATGTGGTATATAGGAGAACAAAGCATTTGCTTTGGGTTAGCTACATTGGTAATAGATTCTCGTGTAGAGACGGGAGTTTATTGCATGTGCACGCATTATTCTCTTGGTATCACAGATGTGCCGTGACTATGTTGCCATGTCACAGAGGGATGGACAATGCATTTTTACAATTGGTTTGCAAATTTGAGTTGAGTTGTCATAGAAAAATTGCCTTTAACAAAAGAGTGCAGTGTACATGGCCAGATGGCTTTCTTCTGCTGTTAATAATGTATTTTTTGTATTTGTAGTCCTAGGCACATTCTGCATATATTGTTCCCTTTCAAATACGAACGATGAACCATCACTTATGATGACTAATTTCCATCATGAACCCAGAATTATCTGAGCAGATATGCCAGATCTCACAAGAGCGCTTGGTGCCATGTGGATCTGGTGGCCATGACCGTCTTTTTATTCTTCAGATGCACAGAATTGAGCATCTACGGCTGAGTGCTTTTTTTAAGTGTCTCCGCTCCCTTGCCGTTTCATGTACTCAAAAATTATTGTTTATGTGTGTCATTACTGCTTTTTTGTGATGGAAAACAAAAATGCGCCCTGGAATCCTGCAACTTGCATTGGGTCGAGCATTTGCATTTGTCTCGTCTTCGGTGCAAAGCCTTCTTGTTTTAAACAAACTATGTATTGCTATTGTTTATTTTGTAGCATGCTTGTGTGACAGTGACTGGATGTGTCACTGGTATCTTGAGTCGTCTCCAGGTGGAGATAATCGCTATGCTAAGGGATCTTTCATAGCTAATTTGAAGCCAGCTTATTTTAGAAGCCATTGGTTGCCTGTAGGAGCTGTACTGTACACCAGATCACGTTGCTAAAAATCAACAAACAAGATCTGTGCTACATAAGTGTGTACGTCGGTTACATTACGCAAGCATGTTTTTTGCTTGCGTCATGTAATGAGATGAGGCACATCTCTGTGTCAAGCTTTTTGTCTTCCGGAGACTTCAGCTGCATGTCAGTCCCTTCCCTTGGGCCTTCTGCGGCTACGCCCCCTGCAGACGTGGTTCAAAGCCAAGGTGCTGCAAACCTAGAGCTGCATGCAGCATTTGAGTCTGCGGTCCATTACAGAGAAGAACTGGGGAACACACAGGCTTGTCCTACAATTTCTTTAAAAAACTATTTAGATTTTATGCATTTGTATTTTCTAAAATACGAGCTAAACACTACAGAGCTCAATAGCTTATTTCAAATCAACTTCAGTGTAAAACATTGGATGTTAAAACCAGCTTTGGCTTGAAAGAAAAAATAGACAACTGTCTGTTTTATAAAAATGTTTTTATAAATTTTATAAATGACCACATAACAGGCACTGATAATTATGGGTTCTTGAGTGAAATAAATCAATAAGAGTTAATTTTTCAGGGTTAACCAAATGTTTTAATATTTTTATTAATAATAAAGGCTTAATAAAGCTATGGTGGTAAGTATACTTGCTTGCATATTAAGTTTTTAGACTTTTGTTTATGAACAGTTCATTGTGACTAAGAATTAAGTGTAGCAAATATTTTATCATAAAATTCAATGTTAAAAGAAAAATGTTTCCCTGGTGTAATATGTATTGTAAGATGTATATGTAATCCAGTATAGTATAGTGTATTGTCTCCAATTGTCCAATTCATGAACCCCACACATCTCTTTTTTGGGGGGTGGGGGTGTTTATCTTGTTGATCTTAATTTGGGAAACTACTGGTCCATTATTTGAACAAACCTGAATAGTGTCATGTTTTTCGGTAATTGGTTGTAAACGCTGACATTTTCAAAAATGTTTATTGCTCAAAAGAAAGGCTTTTAATTTCAGTTGGATATAGAATGTATATAAAAAAGAAAATCATCTTTCTACTCCTCTGCAGTGCAGCTTGCTGCATCCCATACTCTGAAAGTCCTAAATGGATCCATTTCCAGTTAATTTCACTCACAGTGAAATAAAAACTTCCTGCAGTGATATTACAAAATAAAATCTAATAATTTACCCTAACCCGATTTAGAATTGCCAGTGTCATCGCTGCGACACCCACCACCACATGCAGGGAGGGTGAGGAAGCAAGACCAGGCTCCTCCTATCCTAGTCGCCTCTGAGCACCTGCAACTGAGCCACTCGACCTCAGCAGTGTGGCACAGGGGTAGTAAACCATGAGGTGTCTGTACAAATCCTAGCATGACTTCAAACCTGAATAACTTAACCAAATATATAGCTGTATAAATGGGTGATGTGAAATCAAATATCAGCAACTATGCACATTTTACTGGCTGATGTACACCTTTCTTAGTTTATATGGACTGTTGCCACTTCGGGGGTGGGATTGGATAATCTTCCACAAGACATAAGATAAATGCTCCACTGGCAAGAAAGCATTTGAATGGAATTTGTAGCATATTTTGTAAGGCGTACTATTTTGTAAAATATGCAGATTGGCTTGTTTTAGTTCTTTGAATTAAGCAAGTGTTGGCTCTTTTCTTTTTTGTATCAAAGGCCATGTTTTAACAATTTTTAAAATCAGGGTTGATCAAGTATAAAGTGGATATTTTCAGTTTTTATTAAGGAGGTATGTCATAAAACCTTTTTTGGACATTGACTCGATCGACATGGTAAAGCCAGATTAGAATGTTGAACTGTGATACATTTCCCCATTTAAAAAGCACTTGGTCGATTTCGCGACCAGTAAGCATGATTCTGTGGGATCTTAAGGACACTGATGTAACTTGTTTATTTAAGCCTACAGCCAGCCTCTTACTGCCTCCTCACTGCGCTAAATAACCTGTTGCCATTCCCAGCACACTAGTCTAATTCTATTACTGTCACCAAGGGTGGCGTAATTGTGGATGATTTACCAGAGTAGCTAGCTTCAGAAAAATAAATGTATCTAAACCCCTATTATGTCTATTAGTGTGTCTATACATGGTGTGGTGCTTAGATACAATGTTTCCTTAATGTAGAAAGAAGGGTCTTTACTAGGGGGGGGGGGGGGTTGAAAAGTACTGATATAAAGGATAATCCTAGTGGTTCACATAATGGAGCATGAAAAGTAGACTTAGACTTAGTGCCTGTTTGACCCTCAAGTTCAAATGTTAGGCACAGGCATTTTCCGAATTTGTGTGTAGGGGTTACAGACTTCATCAAAGCCTTCGTGTGTGCTTTTTCTCTGCGGGGTTGAGAGTGGAAAGACCTAGGATGATTGACTCTTGTGTATGATAAAGTTCTGCTGAAGAGAGGCTAATAAATATGACAGTGTCCCCCAATCAGACAGCAGGCCTGTGCATCTTGGTGCTGCCTTGTGAAGGCACGTCTTTAATAGCAGTTGTACAGATTGAAGTCAGCGCTGCCCATCCAGCAGGGAGAATGTTGTGACCGCCCAAGCTAACTAACGGGATTTCTGTATGTACGGTCACATCTCTGTGCCTCCCTTCTGACATCTTCTTTTGATTTGCCCTCTGCAGTCACGTGTGAAAATGTAGAGACTGAGTTTCGTCTAATCTACTGCAAAGTAACCTTTAACATTGACACTGAAGCTGAAGGCTGACCTACTAGTGCGTTCAAAGCATGGTCAACCAATGAAAAATTGTGCAAAGATGCCAGACTTCAAGGGTTGGTCTGATCAGGGATACTTGTTTTATACACTTTCATAAACTCTCATCTGAAAATACAGCAACACCAAAGTAATTCTTGTGCCACTTTTGGGATGGGTGAAAGAGTAAGTTGAGCAACCTGGCATGTCAAAAACATGTTTGGCTTGGTACATCTAATCTGGACCACATCGATTTATTCCATTACCAATAAACTGGTGGCGTAAGCTTGATAAAAGCTGTAATTAAATGGGTCTCAAGCCCATAATGTGCTCATTTGTGGAACGATGCATCTAATCCCAAGGCTTTGAAAGTTTGCGAAAGTTTGACAGTGAGAACGAATTATTCAATAACATATTGACTTTTTAACTAAACATATTAAGATTGTGGTTTAGCAAAATTTATCAATTTTTTTAAATGGAAAGAACCAGAGCTTGAAAACCAGGGGAGCATACAATTACATTTAAAAGAGACAAAGCAGTCTAATTTCTCACTGATATTTGCATTCCAGATTCTTTATTAGCAGGACACATCTAAAACAGCAGAGAACTCTGGCCATCACATTTTTCAGGATCTTGGTTAAATATTAGTTAAATGGTGTTATAATGGAAAAAAATGTTGTTTTACGAATGCAATTGAGTTAGGTTCAGCAAATAGATTAAATTAGAGCATTTTTTCTTCAAACAATCCCCACACATACTTTTTCAGCGATAAAATCATCCTAGAAACGAGAGTGATCCTTCTCGAGATGAACTTTTAAAAACTTGGCTTCAATGTGGTTTGAAATGATTGTGCCAATTCTCATTTCCTGTAAGTACATACTCGGTGTCTTGTATACGCTTTGATTTCAAGTATATGAAATATGCCTGACTGCCTAACAAGACCTGAAGACCAAATGGAATCCAAATATAAATGCTGGAAACTGGTAACTGAAATGGACAATTTTGTTCAATTACTTTTTACTTTGAGTAACAAGCATTGTAACAAAGAAAATAATAAATATGCACTTACAGTGCACACATGGTAAGCATAAACTGCTTAAACCTTATTGTAAAAAAAAAAAAAAAGTACCCATTACAGTGTAAATGTTAAAGTGCAGCAGTGCAAGTCATTAACATACAATGCACTTTTTAATATTACTGTAAACAAACCCAAACTGAAAAAATTATGTACTGAGATCAGAGTTATATACCTTGAAACATGTTTAAGAAATCAGTTTTCAAAACGGGCTTCTAAAGCCTCTGGACACTGTCTATAAAACATACAGCTCTTTACTATAGCCTACACTATTATCTTTCTAAACTGATACAACTTACAGTCAATGTTATTCTCCAGATATACAGCCACCCTCATGAGCCGTAATGTGTCTTTGCAGTCACCTTCAGACAAGAAGGGAAGGGCCTTGAAACGAGGATCCAGTCCCGATGCTGTTTACAGATTTTCCTTCAGGCCAGCATATCTTAAGGAGATTCCTCATATTTCAATGTCTTTTTGTCGTAGGCAATCATACATTCACACACAAGCATTCATATTGTAATTACTTTTTAATGTGTATTTGATTGCATTGAATTATGTAGTCTTATTGAAATCTGCATAGTCTTAGCTAGAAACTCATGCATTTTGTTTTATAAACAATGCTTAAGGTCTCTGCTTATTATAACTCAACACTACTACAGTCAGTATAAAATAACGTAAACATACCTTGACGTTAGATTGTCATGCACAGCAGATTTGAAGTCCTTGATCATTGTGCAGTCATTGGGTGCAATTCTCATCTCGGAGCAGTGACTAATGTTGATGAGCACTCCTCAGACATGGCCTGTGTGGCAGCTTTCATGGGCCTCAGAGCCTTCTTCATCACATCTTCTGCCGCCGTTATGTCAGTGCAGAGGTCTTTCTCACTCCTGCACCACTCTGCGGATATGGCTGGCTGCTCTTCCAGGAAGCGCTCCAGCATCTCCAGTATCTCCAGTATCTCCAGTGTGCTGTTCCACCGAGTTACAAACGTCAGTCTTCAGCTTATTGGGGGGGGTAGGGGGTAGGTCAGGTAACTTGTTTCACTTTCAGAGAATGGCCGGCTGTGCTGCTTCGGCGAAAGAAGGCTGCGATTCGAGCAAGTCAGATGCTTTTGGGAGTTTGAGTGCCGCTTGCGAGGCCAAGTTGAGCGTATGTGCGAAGTGGCCGGCGTGAAATGCATTCGTTAGCTCCACAGCCCGGGCCGAGTTAGCAGCATTGTCGGTAACCAGAGCTGGTGCTTTCATGTAAAGCTTAATTCAACAATGCTGTGACGTTACTTGCTGTGCGACTGGTGTTGACTCGCTGGGTTTGAAAAACATGCCACACCAGTGTCCAGTCATTTGCGATGTAGTGACATGTTATAGTGACATACAAGTCAGTCGCCCTGGACGTCCAGCACAGGTAAGGGGATCCCTTTCTGCCCATTGGGGAGACGCTGTGACTGAGGTATTTGTGTTTTGCCATTACATACAGTGTCTCCCAATATATAGATTTCAAAAGCCCTCATTCTCAACTATGCTATAGGGCCGTAAATCCTTGCAAATTAGCATTACAATGGAGTCTTATTTTCTGAGCGCATGCTGAATTTGACTGTAGTGTGTAGGCAAATGCATTGTCTGGTCGTTGTTGCCCAGAACCACACGACCGGGCAGAGGAGCTAAACGTATCAGTGTGATGTCTGGACAGGTGGTTTCGTAGGTTTGTTGTGTTGCTGCAGTATTTTAACTCTTGCGGGCACAACTGGAAAACAGCGGTGGTTTTGTCGACTGCATCTTTCCCGTCAAGGCTTTTGAACACAAAAAAGATCCACACATTCAGACTTCAATTTCGCCAGCGCTGGCTTTAGTTGACTACCGTGACTTACTGGGGGGCAGCTGTAAATGCAGGGGAAATGACAGCCTCTCTAAAAATGGCTGTGGAAGTGAATTTTGGATTTGTGTGAGTGGATCAAAAGGGTATTCCCTCGTTCTAGTTATTGCCCTTACAGAACCAATTAAAAATTTGGTTTGTTGTCCTTGTTTGATTGGCTCAACCGTGTGTCAAAACTCTTGTCCCTGACAAAGCAGTCTGATTTGCTTGTGTTGATTTCACCCTCCATTTAGGGTGTTTGGATAAACAGCTGTCTGAGCTTGAGGCAGCAGGTACCACTTGCATTCTCTCTAAATCATGTTTTATTTTCCACTTTGACTTTTCAGGTCTATACCTGACCTGATGGCTTATCAACCATATTGAATTATTCCCTATGCAGAAAACTTACCAGAATCTGACCTTTATACCATTTGGAGACACTGTGCCAATCAGTTTTATTGCTTATGGTAGTTGTCAATTCTGTCTGTGTACATACATAGGTATGTACGAACAAACAAAATTCTCCATAACAAAATGACATCAGCAATTGTGTTTTTTTTTTATTTTTATTTTTTTATATACAGCAGGCAGCTATAGTATCCAAATGAAATAAGTTGTTGGCCTGAGAATATTCAGCACAGAAATTAATTAATAGTTAAAAAAAAATTTTTTAGCAAAACCATAATAAGTATTTGCAATAGGTTTGTGGCCTGTGTGCTCTGAAATTACAATACAAATAGTAATCCACTTACCCTCCCCCCAACCCCCTCCTTTACATCAGTAGTCTCACATGTTGGCCAGGCCTTTTCTCAACTAATTCATTGTGCAATTTTTGGGCCATTTGACATCCATGTCAAAATATCCTTGCTTCAGACTTTCGTGCAGCAGTGCAAGTTGTTCTGCGATTGGCAACAGTCAGGTATTTTGGCGGTGTACAATATGGGTAATGTGTAATGTTAATTCATTAACATACGAGTAACTTGTTTTATTTCAGGGTATTAGTATTGACTGACTCCTTGGAGCAAGGAAGAATTATACAAAACTGCATTGTGTATTCCCACTAAAATTATGGTCAATACAGTATGTTTATGAAACCATGCTACTACTTTAATATCAAAATTTTCTTTATCATTAATTATTCAATTTTCAGATCCCCTGGCTTGCTCTTTGTGTTGCTTGTTAGAAAGTTCCAAAGGGTCCAACCCCTGATAAGTAATCATCAGACCATTCCACCTTTATCACTTGGGTCAGAGTTCCTCCGCTCATGCTGAATAAGTTATTATGCACAGCAGTAAAACTGTCAACTTGTTCTATATACAGTGAGTCAGGAAGCTGGAACCAACTCCAAATCAAAATGTACATTTTTTTACATTGTTCAAAGTAACATTTTCTGCTGCGTAGCTACAGAAGATCGGTATTGCTGAGCGATGGGTTTGTAGACCGCTTTCATGAGCACTGGCTGAGGCGGTACCGTATTCATTCAGCTGGAATTCCTCAAGTGTAAAAATCTTTTTAAAGATAATTTTTTAATCGATTTTTAAAGAAAATATTTTGGCTCAGTGACTACAGAGGTTCTCCATCAGAGTCTGGTCTTTACCACACATGGATTTGTGTGTGCCCCTATGAAAAGAGATTCCTGAGGACCCCAGACTATATGTTGATGCTCACTGGTCTCGAAAGAGCTGCAAAACCATTTCTAGATTTTGGGCATATGCAATGCCATTGTTTCTCTTCCCAGGAGCAGTCGTTTAATAAACATCCCTCCAAGCCCAAAGCGTGCAATAAACCAGGTCGTCACCAAGATTGGTGTAAATGTAAGCTCTCCAAGAAGAACATTGCCATCTGCCATTTAGTTCTCTGTAGACCAGCTGGATGATCTTGAAGGCTATTGGTGGAATGTTCTGTTGACAGAGTCGAAGGTTTTGGAATAAATAAGAGATGTTGTTTGGCGAAACCCAAACATTTTCCACAGTATGTCAGGGCTTCCGTCTGTGAGCGGAAGCGTAACAGAAGGTGAATCATGCTGCAAGACGACAGTGGTAAACACGCAAGTCTAATGTCTAAGAAAACCGACAAACTGGCTAAGGTGCAGCAGTTTGTAAGAGGAATGGCCCAAAATTCTTCTAAGCTGATGTGTGGGACTGATCAACAGTAACAGGAAATGTTTGGTTGCTGTAATTGCTCCTTGAGGGAGTGAAACAAGTGACTGAATCTGAAGGTCATGTACTTTTTCCAACATGGAAATGGAATGTTCCATAAATAAATGAATAAATGTTTTTTTTCTATGTATTAGGACTTCTGATCTCATTTCACATGCTGGAATTATGCATATGTACATGCATATTATTAATGCAGGAATACAGAAAATTTTAAAATCTGAACCTTTTCTCTATACGTCTTTGCTGTTGCTCCATTTCAGTGACTGGTCAATTTGCAAATACGCTGGGTTGTTCCTAGATCCTGCTAAAGGCACATTTAATCTAAATACCATATCACTAACGCTATAACAAGTAGTGCTTTGTTTATAGTTAATTTAAGAAAAACTCTATAAACCTGTTGATGGAAACTGTGTAGTGCTTTGAGATGTGTTGCACGAATTGTGCTATGCAAAATAATGATTATTAAAGTCTGGATGTCGGTCAGGCAAATGCTTAAACAAATAGGACGTATTGGCTCCCTTTAGGTCTAAATTAATTTCAGTGGATAATGACTAGGTAATGATAGATGCTTACATTTTTCAAACTGCATGTAGTCATGGCAGTTAAGTTCCCAGATTGTACCAGTTGGCTACAGGTGGTCCCAATTTAAGAATTGCTAAATTTACGGTGCACCGTTGGTACTGGTGCTTTCGCCTATAATTAATATGAATTACACTTGTATTTCAGTATGAAAAGGTGTATCAAATTTGTATCAAATATTGAAGCCTGGTATCGTTTATGGATTATATGAGGTGTATTAAGTAGCCTCCTTAACTCTCCGTCCATTGATTCTGCTGTATGCCGACAAACTTTTTTTCAGCCACACCCAGCAAAACCTCCCTACGAGAGATGCGAGTAACTTACTAATGAGGACCCAAGTGAACTGATCTAACTTTTATTGAACGTTTATTGTTAATGATGACCTCTGTGGTGTATTCAGGCTCAGGTGTTCCTCTAAAAGTATATTGATTCATCACTGAAGGGTGAAGGGTATGTTCTCCCCTCAGCTACTGGTTTGGAGTGTGTGGACGTACATTTGTAACCCCAGGTGTCGCAACCTGTGTATGTTTGTGCAATGCAACCGTCAATGCTATATGTCTCTCTCCTGCTTGCTGTTCCTTCTCTCTACAATACATTCAGGAAGTATATCTTTGCATGCTGGGGGCAGGGTGGCTTCCTGTTGTTGTAAGTTGTGCATCACGCTGCTGTCAGCCGGAGCCTGCTGGCAAGCTTGGCGGTACTGCAACCAGAGTTCAGTGTAGAGCAGAACAATGGTGTTTCTTTCATGCTAATGTTTGGATTTTCTCTTGTTCTGCCCAGCGTGTTTTTTCCTTTTTGTAGGCTCCTCTCAGTTTCTGCTACTGGGTTTTTTTCTGTTGAAATCGTCTGACTTTGCTGTAATATCTGCAGAACTCAATATCTGCTACCATAATGTTTACCTTGAGTTTGAAGAAATCTCTTTAGGTTCAAATACGTGTGTAGCAAACCGAAAGCAGTTGAAGAGGAACTGAAACCGACTAACACGTTCTATATACAAAATTTTCAGCGTTTAAAAAAATATCTTGTGGATGTGCATTACGTTGTTGTAACTGAATTCCTCTTTCTATACTCATGTCCAGGAAGTCTCGTGCTGGGATTCTCTGACAACATAAACTTTGCAAAAGGACATTCTCTGTCACCGTTTCCTCTCATAACAATACCTGTGCACAGGGGCTCCTACAGCATCTTCCATTTTGTGTTTAGGAGGACCGGAACATGGGACCAGAAGTTTTAGTGAGTTGAGGGCAGGGTGGTTTTTACCACAAAAGATGGGTAAAATCGTGGTATAGGCCAGGAAATGGATTCTGTGACCTTTTTTTTTTTTTTTTCTTATTTGTGTATGGATTATATTGGTACGGTTCTCCTTTATTATTGTCAAATGCAAAGGGAATCACTGCTGGTTACTTTTAAATTGGACCAATGCAGGTATGGGAAAATATGTTGCTCCAGGTTAAGCAGCAGACATGCCCATGGCATTTCAAGGTCGAACTTAGGATGATTCGACAGTATGATGTAAAGTCTTCCCTCTCTTCTTTAGTCTGTGTTTTCTAGTTTGTTACCCAAGAGCTAAATGCTCTGAGAGCAATGGGATTTTCATTGGTTAGATTCAGCGATGATGTCTACATGGTGTCCGAATAGAGCTTAGCTGTATAAAAAACAAAAATATGGAAGGTTTTATATGGTGGATAATGTAAAAAGAAACGGCGATGGAAAAGGATGCTAGAACAGCTGTAAGCTGGCAAAGCCCGTTAAAATTCCCAGTTTGAGTTTAAAACGTGCTACCATATGGCCAATGGCTGCCTTCGGCTGTGCAACATGGCCTTCTATAACTCCCAGTTTCCTGCATAATTCAGTCAATGTCATGTCTTTTTGTGGAAAATCTTTAAGCAGAAAAAACATTGACAAATAACAATAGGTTTCCAGCTTCTTGAGCCCTAAAAATGAGCAATTACTGTAGGGTTCCTGCAGCTTTTCTGCTTGGACTCCTAATGATCTAATTAGACATGTTTATAGAGGCATCGGTATAGAGCAGTTGGTTACCGACAGGATTCTATTGGTTGGCTGACTGAATGATTGAATGTGGACGGTGTTGTACTGAAGAAAATTTTTATTTGCTTATAGCAGTGCGACTGCTGTCTAGGGGTTACATTTTGACGATGTAACTAACGAAATTCAACTAACAGTTTTACAGAGCAGTTCAAACTTAAAACTTAAAACTCAGCTTCTACACACGCTGACACAACAGCAGAGACTTTAAATATCTCTATATTTACCACTTCCTCGGTCTTCCATAAATGTTTAATCATGATGATGTGAAATTGTGGAGATGTTGTCCGTTTGGAGGCTTACAACAGTACAGCTCGTGAGCTGTTGATGAGCTGAATCTGTGAGGAAACTGCCGAGTTCTAAATGTGTGCAAAGTTCATGAATGACAAGAAAAGTAGTTAAAGGGTGGAAATGATTACGCTGTGAGGCAATAGTAGGATTTATTTGGTGGAGGGAATTTTTGGTGATGAACTTACTGGAGACTTTGCTGGCTTCTGATGCAACAGTGTGTCAATATGTTGGTAATTGAGGCTTTGGTCTCTCTTCTCAGTTGGGGGCGTGCCACGGACAGATTCAGCCCATGGCATGACGCTTAGCAGAGCTTATGTTTTCCTGTGTTGCTTTTAACGAAGAATAAGTGTCACAACAATTTTTGTAATAAAAATAGCTGCAAAAGACCAAATCGATACAAATTTTTTGTGGCACGCAGCCGGCAACCACGCCCTGAAGCCGGGACAGCAACACTGAGATGGAGGGCCACGTCCACTAGTTGGACCTTGTTGTGCACCTGAGTGTGGTTCCACTAATGGTTATATCACTCAGGTGCCAGCAATCCCTGGCTCTTTAGAGAGCTAGCAAGGGCTCATAAAAGGGGGAACAGGTAAAGTTAGAGGAGGAGAGACTGGATGGAAGGACTGCCGTTTATGCTTATTGTTTGAGTTTAGTTTGCCCCGAAAAGGGAGGTTTTTGTTTAAGTATTTCCTTTGCTGTTTAGGGTTAGGGTTAGGGTTAGGGTTAACCCGAAATTTAACCTTTTAAAAGGTTAAATCCTCCCCAATGCCTCGTTCTCCAGCGTCTCTCGGACTGAGCATGTGTGGATTTTTGTTGAGATTGAGCACTCAGTGATGGTCCTTGGTTCCTGACTTTACTGTCACCATTCTCAGACATTGAGTGTCTGGGGAGAACCACGTTGTGCTATGTCTAGATCTTGATTGTCTTTCTTGGATATTTAAGGTTATCAAATATCTCATTCTTTAGGATTTTATGTTTTTGTTTTTTAATTGGTCGTCTTATGTGGGATTGGACCTGACCCCTTCAAATTTTAAAAATAATTTTAAAAATCTATTCACGACATTAAAGTGGTGTAAAGTAATCTTCCTATCTACGTGTGCTGTATTTCGCAATAGCTTATGGTAGCTTATGCAGCACATAAACCCTTTAAAACCTGTGCACTTTTGTATGATGCTCTGGATAAGAGTATCTGCTAAATTACAAAAAAAATGTAATTTGAACATTTTTAATTTTATCTGTAAAATCTGAGATTGCAGTAATTGGAATATTTATATATTCTCTCAATTTTACCAGTGCAGGCTTCCTTTTTCCAGTTTTTTTTTTAATGGTGAATATTTTATCTAATAGTTATTTTTATCTATTATGGCTGTTTTTTTTTTGTTTTTTTTTCTCTCTTAATGAAACGCTTCAATTTCATGAATAATCACTGCCTTCAGTACTTGGAATGTGCTGGTGTGGTTGAGGGATATTCCATTGTAGTTAAAGATTTTTCCCCCATACTGCAAAAAGGTCTTTCTTCTTGTTATTAATCTAGGTTTTCCAAATTTGGATGTGTTACTTTTTGTGCCGTAACATATATCCTGGTCAGAACTTTGTTTCCTACATCTGATACTTTTCTGTGTCTCTCATTATGACTGGCCCTGCGTGAAAGGCTCATCACTACTGAATGACGCCATCACCGTCTGCTGTCTTTTTTGACAGACTAAAATAATTTAACCCGGTGACGAGTCTGTTTTCTTGGATTACACTGTCTGGATAGGGTGACAGACTTTCTATACTCCCTGCCGAACAACTCACCGGTGGGATTCAGTATTTGTCATGGTCATCTAACTCCTTTTCCCTTTTTTTTTAACCCTCTTCAGAAAGCCATTTAGTGACTGTCACACAGTAAGTAAGCCTCTTGCAGCATGAGTTCAGAGTCGGGGATGTAGAGAGTTCTATTGAAGTGGCTCTGAGAGGATGAGAAAACGGTATAAATGTTGCAGGTGTTTGTGTCCTTGTTTGTTTTCTTCTGTTGATGTCTTTATGCATTTAAGTAATTCTGAAGCTGGGTGCATATATTGTATTCCTAAATACTCACAGAAATTGACCTGAAGCAACAATGTAAAAAGTACACGGATGATTACGAATAATTTAACAAACCATCCCCACTACCTTATGCATGATTGTCTTTGTTTCCAAATTCTATAAGGCAATCTTAACAGTCAACAGACACCCTCGATGTAAAAGTAAATGTTGCCTGTCTAGGCATGGTTACATTTTAATATAAATAAAATCCTCACCTGGAAGTATGAATGAGGTTTTGTTGTATTTGGATATATGCAGTTTTACTTTCGTTATTGTTAATGGTGAAACCGTTATTGGTAAAACGTTCTATACCTGCCACTTACTCATTCTTTTAAGCAGAGGCACTGAGGTATGTGGTAGTTGCACCCCTGCAGCTGTAATCATGTTCATTCAGCGGCTTCATGGAGAACTCACTTTGAGTCCTCCGCATGTCTTTCACCTCATTCCTCACCCTGCCACCGTGAGGCCTCTCGTACTGTTCTCCTATTTGTGCTTCTTCCGCCAGCCAGATCAGCGCCCCCATTTCCCAGAAGTTATTTGGTTCCAGGTGCTGAATTCACTGAAATGCAGGCTTTGTCCTCTTGGGAACTGGAGAGTGCAGTTTTTTTTTTTTTGTTTAAAAAAAAAAAATGTATATTGCAAGCCTCACTTTAGCTGTGAAAGGGGGGAGATGCTTGTCAGTGCTCAGTAGTTCTGTGGCAGCTTGAAAAGAATGCACGGCTTTCCTTTATGTTGTGTGTGAAGGAGGCATTTACAGCATATCCACTCACATACTGACGGATTTTTATTTTCCTGCGCCACCCTTTACTGGTTTACTGTGGAGATTGTTTATGATGATGGGTTGTTCTCCCTTTATTTGGAAGTTAGAAATGGTCCTTCCCTCTATCCCACGTGTGCCAATCTCCGACAGATGGTGATTTTTATGTCATTTCCTGTCTCCTGCTCCATGTCTGGTTGTTTTTCCCCCCTCTCCAGTACAGAATCCTCCGAACGCTACTCCCTCTTCCATTGCATAACCTCTTGTTGTTTTTTATGCAATGTATCCAGCCTTCCACCCAAACCTGACCCCCTTCTGTGTTATTGTGGAGGAACAAACTCCACCCCTATGGCCCAGCCTGTGTCTACTGCCTGACCGTTCTTACTGTCCTGACATTTAGGGAGATAGTGTAGTTCAACACACAATGGGTTTCCCGCAAACACTCACTTGTATGTTCTGGAACTAATTTCTCCTGGAAGGCGGCACTGGCTATTGTGTCTGGGAGCATTATTTCCCCATCTCATAAGTGCTTAGGGGAATTTAAGTTGGATAGATTTTTCCTTTTAGTTGCTTTGGATGTGTCCTGTGTAAATCACCTTAAATGGCTTACAATTTTACAGGTTATCAGATTTTACCAGATTGATTTAGATTAGGCTCCATAACAGCAGCAACCTCACTGATTTTAAAAAAATTTCTTATTTTTTAGGTGGGTATGTTGGTGTATTCAACTAAAACTGCTTTTAAAATAAAATTTGGGGTCATTCTAAGCCTGGAGAAAAATGAATCCATAGGGTTTTTAAAAAATGATTATATAATTATTTTATCCATTTAAACCAAGGTTTTTGTTTTGTGAGAACCACTTAATTTTTACGGCTTCCTTGATCAAAGATTTTGAGGCAGAAAGACTTGGGGGGGGCGATGATCACTCCTCCACAAGCGGCCTCCCTGGTGTCTGGACCGCTGGAGGAATATTATGGGGCCATTTTTTTGCCAGATACGGTAGCCTTGATGTTGTGTGTGGAATCTTGGGCGAGAACCTGAACCTGTGTGCAGGAGGTCCAGCCAGACACTATCTGTACAACATCCAAAGGCAGTGGGTGAAGAAAGAAAGGGAGAATCGCCTCAAGGCCTCTGCTCTAGTACAAGCGGAGCAGCCCACTTGAAATATGCTGATGGGGAAATTTGCTGGGAGATGGACTGCTGCATTCTGAGCAGAAGGGTTTGGGGGCAGGCTGGGCGCTTCAAACACTTCTGGATTGGCATTCCTGTTGTATCTACAATCTCTCTCTCTCTCGGCCAGCCCCTGTTGTTCGCATGATTTCAGTTGTCGCATGTCAGATGCATAAGTACGCAGACAATAGGTATGAAGTGATAAGGTGACATTTTCCCTCTTCTCTGACTATTGAAGTTGCTTCCATCTTGAGAGGAATCTAAGGGTTCTCCTTTGTTCTGCTACAATTTGGCAAAAGGATAAAAAGGCACTATGTAATATAACAGTCTGAATTATATATAATTTTACGTCTGGTCTTTTATAATTTCATAACTACAATGAATATTTACCAGAATGAAATTTTTTTTTTTTTTTAAACAGAACATGATACATCCAGGCTCTTTGTAGGCCTGGGAGTAAACGGGGAATTTCTCTGCCCCAGTTTTGCAGTACTCGACTGTCATACACATTCCCCCTTTCCAAACGGTTGCCTGCCCCAATGGCTCTCATTTCCTTGCACAGTTTCCCCTCCCTTCATTTCTCTTGCACTTTCTCGTCTCTCTATGCTCCTCCCACTTCCCTTTGCTGGGCTCTGTGCCACAGAAAGGTCATGTGATGCTAGGGAGGGCCGTTTGTTTTGATCACATTCAATTCTTTGTTCTCCAGAGCTAGTTGAGCCCTCCCTTCGAGTAGCCTAGCAGACCAAGAAGTGAGCTGTTGCTTTGTCTATTTGAAAGCATATTGCTCATCCTTTCAAAGCTAGAAATATTTTTTTTAAATGTGTCTTGGAAACCATTGCAATACATTTTCCATTCTTTCATCTTGCTAATCAGTGGTAAATTGCCTTGAAAAATGCCATGTATGGGATATTGTTGATAATGATGCCAACTGTCAAACCTCTATGGATAGTGTTTGACTGTGACTGTACATTCAGAAAGCATATAATTAAATGTCTTATGATGACAGAAACTGGATATTGGTGGTTTTGTTTATCCCCATCATATGAACGCTCTGCTGTAGACACTGGTTTAAAAGAACAGGTGATCGCTAGTAGTGACATTCGTAGCACATTTGGTAATTCAGGAATTTAATTTTTTCACTATATTAAACGAACCGCAAATTTTCACATTTTGAATAGTGGCAGATTTTCTACTTGCATACTGCTAAATGCAGTTGAAAGCCATCCAGATTATTGTTACCTCAGCTTCACATCTGCTGTTCAACACATTTCGCTTTCAATCCGGCTTTCACTGTTGCCTACAGTGATCGACGCTAATGCAGTTCATCTTAATTAGCCGGTGTAAGGTTGTAGCTGCTGGAATGGCGCCGCGGATTGGTAGGATCGCACTCCGGAGGTGGCCCCAGTCTGAGGTCAGATGAGGAGGAGGCTTGTGCTGGGTGAAGGTCTGAGGCAGTCGCTCTGCTTTTCCATCTTCAAAGTAAAGGATGTTTCAATTTATGTGCACTTCTCTGCATCATGTTCAATTTCCTGCAGGATCCGGCATTCTTTATTTAGTACCTTCCCCTTTGTAAATCTAACATTTTACAGAAATGTATATTCTTTTGATGTGCATGTGTTTAAAAAGAATAATTTGAATAGGTACACCAAGTACAAAGTCACCTGACTATTTGAAGCTGGGGCTCTCCAGACACTTTTCTCTGTCTACCATTGTGCCTGGCTGTCTGTCACATTGTCTGCACTTCCTGTCCGCATCCTGCTCATGTGGATCAGAGGGGAGAGCTGCACCGCCATCTAAAATTAATCATGTCTTAGCACCCCAGTATACCGATCTTTCTGTAGCACTGTTGTTCTCTTGGCTTGTGTGCTCGAGTGAGGAAATGTAACGCCCTTGGCTGGCATGTCTCCATTCCCACGTCACTGAAAAAGCTTGTTTTCTCACCGTCTTCGTCTCTTGTCCTAGTCAAGAATTTTAACTGAAGAGAGGTAGAAGAAGGTGAAACGCCTGTTACCGGGAAGAAATTGGCTGGAAAAAAATAAAGGTTGATTGGTCTTTGTCTGTCAGTCCTACGTGCTTCCCCACCGTGTGCTATTGGCCTAAATGTAGAAGTGTGATCATTGCCTGAGGTTGCAGTTCCATGTGTGAATCCGAGCAAATCTGCCATCACTCCAGACTCTGGGGAAAGCTGAAGAAATTGTCCTCAAGAACTCGTTCAATACTCCTGATTCATTGTGGGATTGTTCACGTAACCATTAAAAGCGGAACGATTAAATGATTCAACCATAGGTTGTCTTATATTGTGCCACAGAAACTAAAGTCAGCACAATTAAAAAAACAACAATCATGAGCTTTAAAGATGAGGATTTTAGATTTCATTATTTCATATAGTTTCAAGTTCAAGCCCATAGATAATGAACTTCAGTTCATTCATGTAGCAGGTTTTGAATATTTTTGTGGCATTAAGTTCTCTTGGTGTCTAGTTTCCTTTGTTACTCTTTACATATTGATTGAAACCCAAAGAGCAGTATTACCAGGTGTGTGGAGTGTCTATTTGTGTGTTTCTATGTGAGTGGTGGTAGAGGTTTGTCTGTGAATGTCCTCAACCTCTGGGGATTTAGCCCAGACCCCCCTGATGATGCAATTTCTTAATTACTGATTGCTGATCACGACTTATTGTTGTAAATGCTCTTAATGGTCTCCTGTAGTTTTCTTAGGATTTTTCCTTGCCACTGTGTAAGGTTGGAAAGCTATGATTGAGTGGGGTTTCAGTAATGCTGGGAACATTTACGGGGGGACAGGCCTCTAGGGGGAAAATGCAGAGAAAACGCTTATTCTTTGTTCCAATACATAGAGCATATAAACATGTTTCTTTATTTTTCCCTCCTTAAATGTTTGCAATGTATGGTTGTTATGATGATGATGATGATGGGTAATGTTAAGTTCATAATGTTTGTTAAAATTTTAAAAATCATGCCTTCTCTGCATACGTTTTCACATTTTCTCTAACAAAATTTGAGGATCCATGCTAGAAAATGTCTTTTTATTGTAAAAAGTCAATATCGGCAATTAAAAACATTTTGTGCCCCAATTATCAACATTGGTATTGGACCCAAAAATCAAGCTCTAAACATTACCATCTGATATAAATTCCAGACCTGGCCGGAATGCTCCTGTAGTGTAACGAGATTAATTTCGTAGGCTAATGTGTTGGAGAAGCATACCAGAGAAAAGTAGTCCTGTAAACTGAATGGACAGCTGCATGGTCCTGATTCTTCTGCAGTGATTCTGGGAAACGTATCATTTTAGCACATCTTTGTTCACAGGGACATTGGCCTACATCCATTTCTGCTTGGTTTTCTGTTCCAAATGCTTCTCGTTTTACCCCCTATTGTATGATTAATTATAAAAACCGTAAAACATTTCAACAGAAGTTTGATACATTTTTGGTTAAAAGAGCTGTGGGCCACATTCCGTTAACAGGATTGCAGTCAGGAATATATTCACGACAGAAGTGTATCCCCTCCAGTCTGTGTCTGGGGGAATAGTCAGATGGACTAGATAATGGCGAGGGCCCCACTCGGTACTGTAGAGCATTTACTGCATTATTAGTACCTTTTTTTTCCTGAGCCCTGACATATGCCTCGCTGGGCATCTGCTGTTGGCACCGGCTGGATCGTTGGTTCTAGTAGGAATTTGCAGGCAGCTTGTATGTTCATTTGCCAGTAAGGCAGAAAGTCAGCTTGGGTATGCACAGATATGTTGGCCGGGGGAGTGCTCTACGGCGGGGAATTTAATGTATCCATCGAAGCATGAGGGGCATGGGTCTAGGAGTACCCACCGACTCTCATGTGTAGGAATGTATCCTCAGAGACAGAATAATGGGTCCCGGGGGGTCTTTGCCTCCGTTTTAAGCATAACCAGGACCACGATGTGAATTGTGCTTGTGTCCGTTGCAGATGGAGGAGAGCAGAGGGCCGGTACGCTGTCGAGAGGGCTTCTATCATCAGCCACTGGAACTGGCTCCAGGCCCAAATCTCCGACCTGGAGTACCGCATCCGGCAGCAGACGGACATCTACCGCCAGATCCGCGCCAACAAGGTCAGTTGACCGAAGGAGAATGGCTGCTACTGAGTTTCACGCCGTGCCATTTGACACTTCACCCCTGCATTGCAAGCGGGTAGTTGACTTCGCATGGCATTTTTGATGTCCCTCAGGAATAACCATTAAAAACAAAATGTGTGTCATGAAAAATTAATCGCCGTTTTAGTTATGTTATCTAAAAATCATTTTATCATTCACTTTCATTTAATCTGTATAATATTAGTTAAAAATGTAAAAAGTCCTGGTATTGCTTTCCCCAGAAAGGTTTAAAAAACATTAACCACTCATACTGCATATCTGTAGTTTACAATCTTTGGCATCTTCAAGTGTCCGCTTTATTCATTAAAACAAATTTAGCTTTTGAAATTTAACACGTTCTGTTCTTTATTACGTAAATGAATTTTGTCCCCAAATTTCTTTCCACTGGTGTGACAGTATTGCGGCATTAAACATGCATTTATTTGGTCATCTTTAGCAGTATTATATTTGTTTGACTGTAAGAATAGAAATACTCACCTGAAATGTACCCTTTGAAAGGATGGCTAGCTGTGATAAGTTCTAAAAATTACAAGTTGGCTAAATATATTCTTCTGGTGTGTGATGCATAATTGTATCCCAACAGAAGACATGATCTGTCATTTTGCTATTATGAATACACCTTTACCTAAATTACTATACGCCTCAATTACTTTTATGGCAGCCATATCATTCTCAGTAATGGTTGTTCTGAAGGTCATAAAATATGCATACATATTAGAGAATAGTTAAGTTTGAGAGTATCCCCTTCCATGACATACTTGGACACATTATTTATTTTTTACTCTGAGTTTGAGAGTAGGTCTGCAAAATGACTACTGCAGAGAGGGAAGAAAGTACTGGGGTAAGGATTGAAACGGGGCAGAAGCAATCCTGACAGGCACAAAAATCTGAAATTTTAATTACAGTTTATTACTGTCTTTATATCTTTACTTTGTGTTTGTGTTTGAGTGGTTTAATTAATTTTCTTTGGTCTCTGTACAAATGCAACAACATACTCTGGTCTAATTCACGCTTTGGTGAAATGGCCGTGATAAACTTGACCCCTTAATCTCCTGAAATTTTTAAACATTGAATGTGAATAGGTAACGTAAGCTGAAAAGAACGCACCAAGAAAACCACCAAAAGCAAGTAGACTAAAGAAAATATAAATGCTAAAGAAGAGATTCTGTTAAGCAAATGGTGGCAGAAAACTGCAGCGTATGAATTGGTTTATAAAAAAGAATAAATCTTGAACTACTACCCATTTTGTTGTCTTGGTGTGACGATCAGAATCCGGCAAAATAAATTGATGAATGGATAAACATGTAAAGCTGAATCTTGCAATTGTAATAATTACAGAATTTTAAGTGCTTTATAGAAGTAAAAAATATGGTGGAGAAAATATAGACTTCAATGTATGAAAATTTGATTTTTATTTTTATTTCATTATTTTAGATGAAAGCTTCTTATTGTGTTTTTAATATATACTATACTACATTTTTATAATAATGAACTGTATTGTCACACCTGTGGGTGAAATCAAGGTCGTGGTGCAGGAAAATGTTCTTTAAAATATAATTTTTTTTAAATCAGTTTTTGTAAGTTTGCGCAATGTCTATGCAAATTTCTCTGGATATTAATGTTCATCCACTACAGTTTACAATTGCTTACTTAAAATGGATACTCTGTGAATGATAGATTATAAACATTGCAGGGTTCGATAGAGCTGGGAGATTCAGCCCCTAGCGGGATGTCTGTGCAGGATGGAGTGGATATGATGGTGGAGCCCATTGGCTGCAAGGGAGCTCAGGTATGGGGTTTGGATGAGCTTTGTACTAGTGTCTGCTGATTGTCCTTCACTAAATGGTTTCTTTACACAGCAAAGATAGACGCAGTTGTGCGCATATTCCATTAATTGAGATGGTATGGACTCGAACGTGTTTGTCAATGGTTTTACTGTGTCTCAACATCTGATTGCAAGTCTTTATTTTCCCAGATCTCCTATGATACTATAGCCTAAACTGTAGTTTACATAGAATGTACATAGAAGCAATTTCCTTTGACTCAGTGTGGTAAAGTGTGTGTGGTAATGGTCAGAATGTACAAGCTGCCATTTCAAAGTGTTTTTGTTTTACTTTTTAGTGCTAATTGTGCTTGTGATATGATTAAGAATTGGTTCAGGAAAATGTGGTTCCTTACAGATTTGGTTGTCAAAGACCCTAATTCCCACAGGGGTCAGTCCCATTCTGCTCGATGGTCTCTCGTTTCCCTAAAGCTCCAGATAACACTCTGGCACTGTGCCCATCCCAAAGACACTGGGACGTGATCAAACAATCTGCCCTGAGTGGGAAAAGGGGTACTGACAGGGAGGAGGAAACCAAAACAGTGGTGGTCTTTGTTTTGTTATGCCAAGTGGTGTTGACCCTTTTTTTTTTCTTCTTCCTGCCAAATCTCGATCCACCACTGCAAAGAGTCATTTAATTAGAGAATGCCTTGCCTACAACCTCTGTCCTGTTTCCAGGATGGTGTTCCAGTGGGAGTTGAGGGTGTGGCTTCAGCCTACAGCCCAGCCGCAGACCCCAACCCTTGGAAAGGGTGTGCGCCTGGCAGGCAAGTCAATGGAGTCGTCAACAGGTATGAACTGAAACGTACAGGGCCACAATGTTGTTTGTTTATTTTATTTTATATTTATGGTTTTAATTTAGACTATTGCAGGTGATGGGTTTGTGAAGTTTATTGCAGGGCTGGCATGTGATTCTTGCTTTCACCTTGATTTGGAATGGTTAGTTATCCCATTTTTGCTCCATGAATCCACATACCCACAAAGTGTGTAGTGCATTTCATTGATGGGTGGCGTCCTGGTCATTCAACATATGCAGCCTGAAAGGCAAGTTCATTGCCGATTGGAAGAAAGGCCCTCCTGACGGCACTCTGAACCCAAAGGACCCCACGATTCTGCAGCGATGGCTGTTGAGCAAGAGAACCCCCTCTCCCGTCCCTGAGAAGCCCTCCCTATTCCCAGCCACAGTTGGAAATCTTCCATCTCAGGATCACAGGGCCCAGCATGCACTTGGGGAGTCCTATCAGGAGGCTTTTAAGCTTATAACTATCAGTTGTGTTCTCATTGAAGTCTTGGAAACCGTTTTTCCCCCTTGGGTGGTTATGAGAAGAATTGCTGTTCTTCTGCAGCTGGTACCCTGGCCTGCAGAGCTGTGACCTGTGTGAGAGCAGAAACAGCTTGTCAAGAAGCTAAACCTGACTCATCCTTTTGCCTCCTGACAGCACCTGCGTGGCTGCCCGAACGCGTCCCGTCCTCAGTTGCAAGAAACGAAGACTTGTTCGGCCCAGCAATGTGGCTGGTCTCAACCGCAAGGTGAGGTAGACGGTATGCTCACTGTCTGTGTTGGGTGTAAGAAAACAAGTTTGGATAAAAAAAAGTTTTATTTTTTTGGTTTTTTTATTATTATTTTTTGCTGTATATATGTACGTAAGCAGTGTGCATAATCTGATCCTCTGGAATCTTTTAGCTTGGACCAGATTTTTAATACCCGAAAGCAAAGTGGACTAAACCGTGTAAGCCTTCTCAGAGTCATCTGATCATACAAATATCAGCACATTGTTTTTTAAAGCTTTTGTGATGGATGAAAGGTGTTTGGTGAGAAAATTAGAAAATAGAAATGTGGTCTTTTAGACATCTGATTCCTGGGTTTTATGTTTTCAAATATTTTTAAAGATTACGTATACTAATCCCAGGTTTGAATCTCATGCTTGGCTAACCACAGGTCGAGAGGACTGCCAGCTCTCGCTGTAACTGTGAGGTCAACCCCTTGTGTGCGATATGCAGCAGCCGCTCTACCCACAGTATGCCATTCCAGTATGAGCGCCCCCTGCTGGAGAGGCTGTCTCAGTTTGACCCATGTATCCACCCGATCCTGTCCTTCACCGATGGTGAGTTTGTCAGAGTAGTCAGTTCTGGTTCGGTGGCATTCCTGGCAGAACACTGTTTAATATGCTAAAAACAAAATTGGCAAGTATGGAATCTTTTTACGTAAAGGCCTTGGCTAAAGAGAATTGTGCTGATGTTGCTATGTTTACCTGGCATTAGGTACAAGGAGAAAATAAGTAAATCAGTTCAGTCAGTTAGGTCCCTTAGAGGCTTGGGTAAGAAATTAAGTTTAATATAAAGCTTGCACATTTCCTCTGCTGGGTTTGTTGAATACACAGCTGTTAAAACAGACTTGGTTAATCACTGACATCCTGCTGCAGCATGGCCCCTCAATTTTGAACTGTCTTGACTCTGCTCTGCATCCAACTCAGACGTCTCCATGAACCTGCACCTTCAGCGGGTGATGAAGTCACACTGGCAGAACAGGCCCCTAGAGAAGACCAAGCCCCCCAAGAAGCTCTCTCTCAAACACAAGATATCGCTCAGTGGCCACCTCCAGGAACCCTCCTCATCCAAAGAAAAACATAGGCTGACCAGCTCACTCCTCGCTACCGTCAGTAAGTGGCCCTGCCCTTGGCCCTCCCTTG
>JAOVYW010000074.1:3668422-3685164 GCA_025775045.1 Hiodon tergisus | reverse complement strand
GTATAGGAAGGGATTATATAAACTTTCTTAACCATTGTGGAATCCATGCATTGCTTGCCATATCGGTAATTCTAATTTCGTTATTTGAGTTTATTTATTATAAATGTCGAGTGTAATCTAACTGGAATCATATTTTCAGTAAGGCACCCTTGTCTATTCACGGAAATGGGTACTGTATGCTATCAAATTCGATGTCAGCTAAGGATAGTATTGCCTAGGGCTGCACGATATTGGAAAAAACTGACTTTGCGATATTTTGTTTTTCTGCGATATGAAACAATACAGGATGACTTCTCCAGATGACTTGAATAGCTCTATTTGAGAATAATTAATTATTCTAGAATGATTGGGGTGATTTTGTCGGGAACTGCATCTTTATGGAAAATTATAAAAAGAAACTGACTTTTTACTTTGACTTATTTTGGGTAGTTATTTTATTATAATACACTTTAATTCACCATGGTTCTATTTGTATTCATGTTGTACTCTATCAATTCAGACTAATGTCAATGATCTGACATGTTATGATATTAATAATGCACGTTGCTTACCCTAAAATAAAGGGGCTCATTTGTGAATGAAGAAGTGTGGTGTCTAGAAGGGATGCAGGAGATAACATGCTTTATCTCTGTACTCCAACCAGGTTAAAACAGAGCATTACACTAAATAGGAAGTTTCATTATCACAATAGGGAATTAATGTGAATGACAAAATAAGTCATTTAAGATATTGCATTACAAATTAAATTACAAACCTCTTTTTTTTTTAAATAGAAAAGTAAACACTCGCTTTGCACTTGTCATACAAAGATTCGTGGCGCCGACTTTAATGATCAAACAAATTGGTCGTGTTGCCTCGTGTTGGGGCAACAATTGCCACCACTTTCGACATCCTGTCTTCATCCTGTCTGTAGCCAAAATATTTTCACATAACTGATGATGCATTTCTTTTTGCAAACAAATTCTCAATTTCTCTTTTTTGCCTGTTCCTCACTCATTTCGTCTTGCGCAAGCAGAGCCTGCATGTCAACAACGTGCAGCAACGAACTCCATGTTTTAAAATAATAATAATAATAAACTCTGTATCCAAGAACCCATAAATTGGAGTAAATAACATATCAGACACATAATGGTAGTTTTCCTTTTGGAAAAAAAAATTGTAGACTGATATATGTTTACCTTACTACATCGTTCTGCGATGTGACTATTGCGGGTGCGTACATCGCGATGTTGATGCTGAAACGATATATCGTGCAGCCCTAGTATTGCCAGTGTTTTCATGACTTTCAATCCATTTACTGAATTTATGGGATTGAACACAGTAAACGTATGCCTCAGTTTGTGCTTTGTTCAGGACTACTGGCTTATTGAAGATGTTCCTGTGTCTCTCAACAGGACTGTCACACCACAAAGTCCGGCCTGAGAAGCAGCATCGGCAACAGCTGGACAACCTCCTGAACTTGTCCAGGCTAGATGGGCGTCCTCTGTGCAAGCCAGAGCGGGGAATGGGCCTCTCACCAGCAGCTTTCGACAGGAGTCACAGCCGCAAGAGGCCGCGGGAGTACTCTATGGAGAGAACAGACAGTGAGTGCCTCAACATGAATCAGGAAGTGGAGTGTGTTGAAAATTCAATAGCTAAAAACTATTTTTTTTAAATCTGGAAACGAGGCCACAGTTTTCCATGTGTTTTTCATCGCCCTACAATTCTTGTCTCTTCTACTCTTTGTTCAGCCACACCCAGGCTCTTCATGGATACCGGCAGTCCTTGCTCATCTCTGACCAGTTTGCACACCCCCACCCACAGCCCACTGATGAGACAGCTGTCCACTTCTTCAGAGTCCTCTACGCCCCTCGGCCCCAGCAGCCAAAGTGCCACCACCACCCCGGTAAGTAGTCTCCCTGCCACTACCTCCCTCCTGGACTGTTTGTAATACTGTCCTTAGTCTGGATATTTAGTGAATGTGTTTTATTAGGCTGGTTATTCATGTTTTAGTTGCGTTGTCTGACAGTGCTTTGTAACTTTAATTTAGTTAGTTTAATTGATCATTGAGGTATTTGTTTATTCATAATGCAATGTAGACTGCTTGGTGTGGGCAGGAGAACGACCTTTAGGGGCTGAAAACGGCTGATTTGAACCTCACATCACAGGGTGTGGCCCTAAGATGCTATACACTTCTCAAACCTTTTAGCCCTGTCCTAATATTTTCAGCACCCACTTTGGTCCATTACTATTCAGGTCACCTGCTGTTATCACCAACTCAGAAACAATGATTTAATGAATTCAATGCCTACCTATCCGTCATGCTGTATAATTAAGTAATTTGTACTCCGTGAAATTTTAATGGGTTCATACTACCTCTCTTGTCAATGTAGTGGCTAATAGAAGTGACTTAGCATTTTGTTTTGAAGCCTAGTACCCCAGCTGATCTTGGTGCCTAATTCCCCAGACAGACTAGAGCTTTCCCTGACAGTGTGAATGCATGTTCTTAACGTTATGAGTATTAACTGTGTGAGAAGAGAATCAGAGCAGGGTTACTGGCAATACCATGTGTGTTTGTCTGCAACTTCAGCAGCCAATCAGGAGGCGGAGAGGAGAAAGTTCTTTTGACATCAACAACATAGTAATCCCAATGTCAGTGGCTGCCACAACTCGGGTGGAGAAGCTGCAGTACAAAGAGATCCTGACACCAAGGTAAAGGTCCCCAACTGGGCCATTCACAAGCCTTCACTAACCAGCGTCGGCCCTATTCTTACCTAAATTTTTGACATGCTTGAGGTCTTTAGGGAATAATTAAGCTGGACTTAACATCCATTTCAAACATCCATCCATGTTATAACTTAAAGTATGCAACCGCTTTTGGCACCTCCGAGTTTTTACTTTTTAGTTGATGCCTGCAGATTGCTTGGGTATTTATTATGTTCTGGATAACTACTTTATTTTCCAAGGTAAATACTATAAAGTGGTTTGAGGATGGATAGCCTCACCCAATGTTGTTTGGCTTGCTGTAGACTTATGTAAATTTTTCCCTGTCCTGTTTTTAGTTGGCGGGAAGTAGATATCTGTGCTCAGCCAATCGCAGAGGAGGATGAAGTTGTTGAGGTAAGTGTCATTGATCAGTGTAAAGTTATTCTATTCCACTGGATATCCGTTTGTCTCGTAGTCAGTTTGAGTTAGCAAAATTCTAATTCAATAAGTGTTCAAGATATGATAGTAGTTCTTGGCATTTCACAATCTAACTATCTATATTCTATATATATATCTATATTGATCCAGTACACTATTGCTTTATACATTGCGTTATTATCCATAATCCAGTAAATCCAGTAATGTTTACGTGATCTGTAGTATTTGTATTCTTTAGTCACAAATGATTCCACCCTATAACTGCGTCTCAAAAAGGCCTGCTGACTCAGCCTTTAAATTTAATGGAAAGGAAAATTGGTAATGTTGGTCAGTTATTAATAGATATTCTAACATTCTAATTAGCTGTAGGTGTCACTTGTGCGTATTAATAAAATCTTAAGTATAAAACTTAAAATTATCTTTCGCCATAATTTATGTATTCCGCATAGCAAGCTAGCTAACTGCCTGGGATTTATAATTAACTACTTTGCCTGCTGAAAAAAATTCAACATAAACGTTTCTATTTCTTTGGCTAACTGGCTGTGAAGTGTTAAAGACGAATGCAAGAGTATGAATTAGAAAATTCCATTTTAACAGAATAGCTGGATAGCCTAATGCAACCTATGAGCGGCTTTAGACGTTTTAATCTGGTCACTGCAGATCGAGGATCTATCGGACGCAGCATTCGCCCGACTGCATTTGCCGTGTGAGGAGCATGAGCGCTCAAGGTGGACCTGGGTGGCCAGCGCTCCAGCTAAGAGGAGAGGCAGCAGGTAAGTACCTGGATTACAGTATAGATTAGTGACTAGCTTTGGTTTAAACAAATGTTACATTCCAATCTGATTGCATGGTTTTAGTTTTGAAGAAAAATATTCTCGGCCCTTTTCATAGATGGCTAATCTCTCCATAGGTCATATAAATCATTAGATGGACGTACAACTCCATTGTTGGGCAGTACCAACCCCTCCACTCCCCAGCCTGCATCTCCAGACACGCTACACTTCCACATGCTGCAGGACTACGGCCTTGTCCCCTCCCCCCACAGCCCTGTCAGCCCGGATGTCCTCTCCAACCCCCACACACCTGGCTCTCGAGACTCCCACCGTCTGCAGTCCAGTGAAGACACTCGCTGTTCCACGCCCGACTTTAACTTCGAGGAGTTGGTACGCTTTAACGTTAGCCTTGCTACACAACCGTACACTGGCAAGAGTTAGAATTCGGATGCAAATCCAGTAGCATGTAGTGCATTTAATCTCTGGTCTCATATTTAATGGCAGAGGACAATCTCAATAGCTGTGCTGACTCTATAAGCACGCCCTGGAACCACTTAAATGTTAGTCAACGGGGAATGAAATGCATTAATGGCTGTATCCTCTATGTGGTTCTGTTCACCCTCTTATTTAAGTTCTCTCACTATGGATTCCCCAGATGGTGCAGCCATGGGAACGTAGGTGCTTTCCACTGGCAGATGACCCGGCCATGGAGCCTGAGGACCAGATCATCCCGGATGTTGAGCGGCCGGGTCGAGGCTTCCGACGCATCCCCGGCAGCAAAATGGGCTCTTCCAAGTCTGAGTCAGAGAATGGACCTCCCTCTCCACTCTCTGATGACAACAGCAAGCAGAAGCCACATCCCCACTGATAAACACACAAGGCCTTCCTAATGACCCCACCCCGGCATTAAAAAAGAGGGGGGAAAAAAACTAAAATGAAAAAATAAAGGATTCCTGTTGTTTGATATTCAAACATCAGTCAAAATTTTCACAGTTTTTAGTGAACATACAGACTATAGAGACCTGTTTTTAATCTTGTTTTGTCACAGGGATAACAAATGTTTTCATAGAAAGTATGAAAAATCGTTATCATGACAGGAGTAAATTGAAGGCTAAACAATGACGAACATGGGGTTCAGTGTCTCGTTCATGTTAGTTGTACACTTGTAGCGCACTATGTAGCAGACTTTTCAGTGGGGTTTGGACAGTGGGGTGTTTTCTCTTGATAACTTGATGTCTTGGACCTTATGTAAGTTTAAAGTGGAGTGACAAAAAATTTCAAGGAAATAAAAAGAACCTCCCTTACTTTCCCATGATGCGTTCACTTGTTGTTTCCTTTTAAGAGAACATGTCTAAAATGGATGGAAGCCCCCATTTTTGATTGCCAGGTGCAATTGTATTTCAGAGCAGATTTTGAGTGGTATGAAGAAGAGCCGGTGTTTGATATCTGATGCACATTGGCTGCTCTGCTCAATATTAGGTTGTCTTCAGCATTTCTGGTCAGTAAAGGAATTTTTGTTGTCACAGGATACAATCTGAGGTGTGTCTTCATTGGTGAAAAACTAAAAAAAAAAAAAAAGGTAGTGGGTGTGGTGAAAGAAAAGGTTTAGTTGTGGTTTCTATAAAGTACTTGTCCTTAATGGGGTTCTGTTACGATAGTCTCTTGAGTACAGCACATACTTGCCTTGCTTTTCAGGAACGAACCTAAGGAAAGGGAGGATGTAGATGGTGGAGGCAATAAGCTTGTCACCCCCTTGTCCCCTCTGTTCCATTGTAGTTCTGTGTTCTTTTTCTAGTTGCTATCATTGTCTGGGAATGTGATCTAAAAGAGAACACCCAATAGAGGAGTCAAAGTTAGGCACTAACAGGACTGGACTGTTTTGTCATTGATTTTAAAAAAAATTTTGAAGACATAATTCATATTCCACACCTGTCGTCGGGATCCACGATTCTCTTGTGGTTCCGTTTGAAAATAGTAAGGCGTATTCTCTTCAAAAGAAAGCCAACAGTTCTCATATAGTAGCTCTGTACTGAATGGCACCTAGACCTCAGGTTTCCGAGTTCAGGGGAAACTTTGCATTGCCCAGAGTGTTCCATCTTGAGGTATTTCACTATTTATTGTGATCAGTATGATTGCAAGACTGATTCGCTGCGCAATTGTTTTTGTCATCCGACATTTTGTCAGTGTTTAGCAGACTTGATTATTCCCCTTTTGAGTTGCAAATTGCTATGCAATCTGGATTTTTAAAATATGTACAGATATAAATCGCAGGTTATATTTTTTGCCTCATTTGTGATTTTCATTCAATCCTGTATCACTGTACTGTTTTGTAGTTATGCAAGACGGGTTGAACTGTACAAGTTTTAATTGTTGCAGCAGTTAATAGGATCAATTACAAAAGTATCCTGTAAATAGTACGATTAAAACATTAATGTTTAAACTTGTCTGAGTTCTGGGAATTATTTGCTTGATTTTCATTAGGCTGTAAATCACTCCACTATAAACTGCATCTGGAAATTATGTGTGAATCTATAATTTCTCTAAAACTTGTGTTGTGGCACCCATTCAAAAATCACTGGTCAGTTGACTCCATAGGTTTGGTTCTACAGATGGAATGACGTGAACCTTTATGACCTCATGTTAGTCACATATTAGGGGGTGGGGTGTAGCATCTGGATTTCCTTTCATAAGCAGTTTCCACTGTATTTGGAAAACTGATATAAAAAACATGACTGAACCTGTATGGATGTGTCTTGCTGCTTCATTTTGGCATTTGAAAATGTACTTAAATCAATTTATCTGCTTGGGGAATATCTCCTCTCTGATAGGGTAGGAATAATGGGCTCTGCTATGACATGTTGATAGTGACCAACTGGCTCCCATGGATACAGCTGGCATGCTGATCTTTTTTGGGATTGCTGATTTTCTCTTCAAAGCTCTGACAGTTCTTCCATTTGTCAGTTTGGATTCAGATATTTGTGTTTTTTAATTTAATCCACCCCATTTGAGTTTTGACAGATTTTTGTTATCCGCCCTCTGTAACCAGAGTAGTTTAAATTGAGATATGACTGGACCATTAATCCCCATGCTTGTGCGCATATGTAATTTTACGATTATAGTTTTGCTAGAATAAGCAAAATATATAGCCACACTATATAAAAATTAAGTCTGATTAGTGTTGCAAAAAAACTTGTATTGTGTGTGTAACTATGTAAATTAGAATTTCTAATGTGGTGTATAGGTTGAGTTGAAAGTTTGGTACATTTATCACGCCTTGTAAAAAAAAATATATATATATTGTAAATATGTTTGATTCCTTAAAATGTAATTAGATGTTAAGGTGAGTGCTGTCCTAATTTAATAGGGGGACACAAATATTTTGGAAAAAATGAAGCTTACTTGTTTATGGATAATTAGCAACCATGTGGAAGCAACATTTATGCTTCTCAAATATTAAAAATGAATTATAATGAAACTGTTTCTCTTTTGCCTAAACAAACCGCTTAATGCAATACTTAGCAGAATGCCGTATGCTGTGCATCAATACATCTGCAAAAATAAAATTCAATCTGTTTAATATAGATTTTATTTCCAAATTCACATTTACAGCAACAGGTATCAGTATGGACAGTTAATGAAACTCACAACCATTTGGACATTTACAACTGCCAAGCTAGAATGCAGAAATGCAAAAAAAAAAAAGAGCGAGATTGAAATTTCAATACTAACCAAATTTAAAAGGCGAGAGCTAAAACAATCATTTCAACACTAAAAGTCTTGGAACCAACTCTTTCCACATCATTTAGATAATTTCCAAATGAAAGTATTAAGACCACATTTTCACAACAGACAAACTGAACTGTCAATTTAATTTAAAGCAGAGAATAGACAATGCACCAACATCCTTTCATGTCTTCCAAAAGTTTGAGTGTCTGTTATTGGTTAAAATGACACATGATTATTAATATATTGCATTCTAAAACTGAACTGTCAAGATTTGCTACAATGGTTTAGCAATAGCCAAAACAGTAAAAGTTCCAAGTACTATTTTGCAAACACTATCAATGCACCTTAGTACCAGGAAGTTGTGGTTTGCTTACCTCTATTAACCTTAGCAGACTTTACAGGATATGCAAAAGAGGTACTGATGAAACTGGAGGAGCCAGTAGTATTAGTGCAAATTATTTGTCTTAGTTGTGAATAAGGTGGTTTTCAAAGGAAAGATTTCTTGGTTTTGATTTAAAAACATGACTATAAAAACTAAATTATCTAGGAAATGGTATGAAAAGAGTTCACTCAGAATTTATGACCAATTAGTTATGGGGTGAGACCCATCTGTGTCTACCCTCCAATTATCTTTATGGTGTGTCAATGCTTCAATGGTAATGGGAACTGTTGAACAATTATATTAGCTAATGCAGTGATTCTTAACTCTGGTCCCAATGGACCCCTGTCTGTACAGTTTAGCATTCTAGCCAAAGCACTTAATCACTTGAATCAACAAATTGTTGCCTTGATTTAACTAATTTAGCCTTGTCTCCCAGGAGTAAAGTTATTTATAGAGAGATATGGGTCCCCCTCCAGGCTTGAGAACCACTGTGCTAATGTATCTCACTGCAGCACTCTGTTAGGTCAGACCAACTATGATTTGGATTCAGGTCTGTCATTCAAGTGAAAGGCTGTGTCCCAGGTTTGGATTCCTCTCTACAAAAGTTTTTTTCCCCCAGTTTACTCTGGTTTTATATTGTCTTGTAAAATTTACTTAGTGACATAAACTTTGTAATATCATTATTACAATTCTTTAAAAAAAATGTTTTTTAATTTTCTAATATATTACAGTTCTGTATAGTTTTTGCTGATTTAAAATGGGGAAAGCTATTTCATTGTTATAGTCTATGTTGATTTTATTTCTGAACAATTTTAGTAGTCCCATGTGAAGAGCTCTCGAGACAAAAAGGGAACCATGGGTTTATTTGTGATCAAATAAATGATAAATTAGACCAACAGGCACCATTTAAAAAAGTCTTTATATCAGGAACATCTCACATCCACAGAATACTATTAGAAAAATGTGCACGACTTGAAGCTTGAATTTATGCATTAAGCGTATCTCCCTTATTTTTTCAAGAGGAAATATTCACTTCCTTGATATGCAGATATGTGCTCCCAGCAAAGAAAGGGGTAGGGAATTTTGGGTGAGTTATGCATCACTTTTTAAAATCTTTTCTAGCTGTTACATGCAGGGATAGTCATGGAGCGGAGCAGTAAGCAGGTAGTATTATGGGCAATGAGAATGAAGTCACGCTTAGGACGACTACTTAGCATCACGCATATTATCTGAAAATGTCATCACATCATTTACAAAGCAATTCTACTGTCTAAATAAGAGCTTTGCTCTGTTGTCCCCTTGTCATGTTTTGAAAGCAGACACCCTGTAACACTATAATTTTGTTTCAGACACAAAAGTGTATGTCTTCCATCCTGTATGTCCTCAAACTTTTATTCTCGTTTTATTTTATTTTTTTGAGTCATAAAAGAATGCTAAAATAATGTCTCCTTATGAACGGGTCACACCTTTCAAAGTTTTTACTGTATTTAAATAAAGGGCATAGATTATACTGAGCAAGTCTTAGATCAAATTTTTCAGTCTACAGGTTAAAATATTTTATATGGCCTTCTAATGTGTCACTCCAATGTTTTTAAAACATACTCTGAGTGAAGAAGATCGGATACCACACATGCAATTGTCATTTTGGTCATATTTACAATTCAGAAGTAAATTTTAAGGATATTTTAAAAATTTCCCTTGTAAGGCCTGGAGATGTTGATCATCTTTATAGATATAGAGCCAAGAAGTGAGAGAAAATTAATTCTGTAAAATACCCTAAACATTATCCGTTTGATTATAAATTGTAATTGAATTAGTGGTATGGTTTATAACTTTTTAATTCTGCTCTAAAAGCTGACTTAAAAATCAACAAATTTATTGTAAAGGTGAAGGCAGCAAGTAAGGCCTGGGGCCCCATTTATAGGATTTGTTCAAATTTGAAAGAGTGAATACCTTCAATTTGCCTGACATAATTAAGCCATTTCTGTGTATTTAAATGGAAATGGTATATATGAAGAAGATGCCTAATCTCTAAAAACTCAAAGTGAATGGCACAGTGGACCACAGCCAAAAAAGCTACTGCAGCCATGGTTTCTTCAATGGAACTTCAATAACTCACACCACTGAATATATTTGATGTCAATACTTACAGTAACTTAAAATATGTTGTTGTGCAATTTCAAAACTTCGTATTAATCTGTTATGTTTCATTTAATTATTTAATTGTGCAACCATTAAGACATATGTTAATGTATGTTATTTTAATTGAATCATCATTTTATGACCATACTACGACCACATTATCATCTAACAATTTAATAATCTTAATACTCTTTCAATGAGCACTGTTAGTAAGCCTCATGCCTGGAATACAGCTGTTCGGAGAAGAAGTTTAAAGATATGGAGAATGGAGCAGTAGATATTTTCATGTCAAATTTTTAAGTTTACAAATCCCAACCTCAGCGTGCATTTTATTGCAAACCAAATTTAACATCAAATTTAGGCTAAGAACGTTCTATAAATCCGGCGCCTACATTTTCTTTTGAAGGTGTAGTCAACAGGACATTCTGCCAAGTGCATAAACTACGCATTATATGATGAAGTAATTACTTAATTAGTAACCTACTGAACAATGAATCTGTTCACATGACAAAGCATTCTATGCAATGCTTGTCTGCCAATCACTTCCTGCAAAACAATTTTAAATAAGAACAGCAACCAGGATAGAAATTATTCAAATGTACAAAAGAATCCTCAGAAATGTAAATAGGTGGTAACTTTTCAGATAAAACTCCAGGAGCCAGTGACATACATTAAGATGTAGGAAAAATTCTTCTCTACATGCATTATATAGACTCACCATGAAATATACATGATTTCATCTATTTAATTCAGGACAATTTTGGACAAGGATAAGTTGCCACAGGAACAGAGAAACCGTTTCAGTCTTCTTGAAAAGAGTCCATAGCGTATCTCATACTAGGTTATTGTACTCCCAACAGATTTTTCCTCATGTGGCTTTCAGTGTGTACACCTATGAACAGAGTTAACTGGGATCTAAGTAAGATGTTTGGTAACTTTTACTCTCATTAAATGAAAATTGAAATTATTCTGATTGTTTTATTTTTTTGACATAAGTGGAAATTCGACACCACTCTACACCTTAAATTTTCTCTGGAGCTACCAGGAATAACTGAAGTGTTTGTTCCTAATTGGAGTTTGGAATAAGTTAATTTATTATTTCTTTCAAAAGTGAACATTCAATAACATAGAATTGGGAAATATGGATATCAGAATGTGGAGATGTATCTGAATTTGAGATTTAAAGCATTAAACAAATCTACAAAGTCAAAGTGAAGTGGGTAATTTGGCACTCTACATCTACATCTTTAATGGAGATGTTTGAGTACTTTACACACCCATGAGCTTATCAATTGTTTATTACAAGCCATAATGCTAAATAATTTACTACTTATTTAATTTGAACTTGGGTTATCTCAATAGGGCATTTGTTGAACACTGGCTATCATTTATGAATTCTAGATTAATTATTGAATTATTTGGAGTAAATCTCAAGATATTTTTCCCTTACATATATATTGACAAGTGACTTCTTTTCTTGAAGATTCTGATTAATGAGCTCAGTTCATTACACGCCTGTATAATTTTGGATTTGGAGTGAAAATGTTTTTTTTTTTAATTGCTGTTTTACTTAATCCAACAAAACATCTTGTACGTGTTTTTTTTTTTTTTTTAAGAGCATAGGGTTAAAACTAAACAAAAGCGAAACAGGTGACAATATGATAAGCCAATTAGGGCATTATTCTGTTCAGGTGTGTGTGGTGTGTTATTTCAAGGTGAACTAGATTTACTGGGACTTTACACTGTGAACAACAAATAAGGTCAACGCATCCTAAGAATTTCAGAAATAAAACCGAAATAAGTGTCTTTATTCAGTTTGTATACTCATATTCTAGTATTGTTATCTAATTTTCATGCCCCAAACCCAACAATCAAAACAATGGAAGAAGGTGGACCCTGTTGGTTGCTTTCTTTCTTTTTTTTGTTTTTTTTTAATGGAAGGAGGGAAGGTGAGGTTACTTTTTTCTTTTCATATCTCTGTTGTTGCTCAGAGGTTAGGTATCCTTTTAGGAATGTGGAATCACAAGCCTTGCTTGGCAAGGGAGGCAGAGACCTGATCAGCTAGCGTGGAGAGCTGTGGCGAATCTGTCATGTTGAGGCTGCCAGAGGAGGACACGTTGCTGAGTCGGCGGGGCGAGCCATCCATGGAGACGGTCGGGGACTTGTAGACTATCTCTGCTCCATGGTCGGTTCGGGCTTTTGCCTGTTCGCGGAAAGTCAGCTTGTGTGACTCGATCTGTGGGCAGAAATTAGCATTTAAAGTAATTTGGGGGGGAAAATGGCCGCAAGGTTACAATGTCTTACAAAGTCTAGCACTGGTGTTCCCATTACAAATCCTCATTCAATATGTGAGTTCACTGGAAGCCAGCAGCCAATCGTTCACAAATGATAAACGTGTCCTTTGGTCATGCTTTAATCCATTTGACCAATATAATGTGTATGTCATTTTTCAGAATGTTTCAATTAGTTTTCTTTATATTGCCATCAGTTTGGAGTAAATGGCTCGACATTTCAAGTATGAGTGTACCCTCTAGTGGTTGCATTATCTGCAACAAAAATAAACAGTAGCATCCATATTTAGCAACCAAGCTCAGACAGGTTGAAAACCCTAACTAGCGTTGTTCTTTACAATAAATCAGGGACGTGCAGAGAGTTCCTCAGGGGCAGGGGCTCAAATATAAAAAAGGGCTATATAATTGTTTATTAATTACTGTTGAGAGGGGCACTTTTGATTAATTTGGAAAAAGGGCATGGGCTCAAGCCCCCGGAGCCCCTCCCTCTGCACTTCCCTGCTACAAATCGATGTTTGGTGTTAATTCTGCAGACGTTTCCTGCTGTTTTGTGGCTGCCTACCTTGATCCTCTATGACTTTGATTACTTGAGTAGAATTGAAATTTTATAATAAGGGATATATATATTTTAACGCAGTTTGGCAAAACACAGGGTCAAAAATACTATCCGTGATATTAATAATTTAATTACATTTGATCAATTTCATCACAGCCTTCAAAGCCAATGTGTTTAGAGTCATCACGTTTTTAATTTCCCGTACGTTCATACATGCCAATAAAATTTCAGATGAGAATTTGCATTTTATTGTGTTTTTTCTTAATATAGTCAGTTAACTGTATTAAAAGACAACTTATTCCAATTATGTTCCAATATGCTACATCTCTTTAGTCAATGGTTTGAAAGAGATTTATTTAATGTTCTGTAAAGGCAAAAATGAAAAAAAAATTGAATGGATAGTTAGGATATTCTTTATATTACTATTAATTTAATTTGAATAATTAATTTATTGTTGTGGTTTAGTAAATATTATATTTTATTTAATAATATTCCCTTACTAATGGAAACATTATTAAATAATAAATGCTGTAAGCACCGTGTACTTACTGGAGTCCTCAAGGGTTATGAGGGGGGGGTGTCCACAGCTATGATGGGTTCAGAAGGGAGGATTTGAGGAAACTGGGACGAGGTATCATTGGGGTTGAGGGTGACAAATTCCCCGTTTGGGGGATTGTCTTTGGTGCCCCCCTCTGGATCTTGCCCATTCTCTTTCTACAGATCAACCACACCATAAGCAGATGAAAAACATGCATAAATGAAAAAACAAAACGTCTAACATACAACAAAAAATTTCCACACCAAGTAAAATTAATTAAATTTGCGTAGCAGCGAAATTGAAAATTGGAAGCAGCAAATGAAAGGTTACCAAAGGGAGATCTCTGGAAAGTGAACATAATCTGTCATTTAAAAGATACACCTTATTTAAACTTGAAATAAAATATATTATTCTGGTCTCAAGTTTTTTTTAAATTTAAGCCTCGAATAGTGTTTTGCCAGAAATGGCTCCTTACAAGGCAGAAGGATAATGCCTCGTACACAAAACAAAAAGCTCTAGGGTTTCCCTAGATGCCCTTTGAGTCACAGGTTGAACTGCGTGTCGCTTGGAATAGAAAATAATAATAATAATAATAAATGTAACTAAAGTGCAACACCATTTATATTAATAGCTTTAACCTGATGATACCAATTTGCCATTGGACAGTCATAATATTACACCAGACAGTTGGACATAGTCCAATTCATCATAGCATTGTTGTAGGATGGGTTGCATACTACACTCCTGAGGTTTGCAAGTTACAACTTTGTATGCAGGTTCTTGTCACAGTAAAAGTAAGTACCTCAAGAGAAGTGTGACAATGGCCTTCATTGCCTAAACTCAGTCCTTTTTGTCTACATTGTAGTTTTGTCTTTAATTGCTGCAGGCAACAGTAGGCTTCATATTGTGTGTGAAGGATAGGTTCTCAATATAACATACACACCAAAATAATCAGAGAAATTTGAACAAGTCTAATTTGATTTTTTTTTAAATGGAAAATAATCAATTATCTGATTATTTCACAATGAATGTATACACTAAAATTACCTCAGTTATTTTGAAAACATATAGGCTCATTGGAATGTTGTACAACCTGATATTGGACCTAAAAACCAGCAGTGTGCATTTGAATTAGCCTACTGTTATCTCCCACCCAGAGGTTTCCTCACTGTGGTTTCCTTAAAGCCAGCTTGCAGAAGAGAGGCAGGAGGCAAGTGAACACAGATGGAGAATGAAAGAGACAGTAATGCCACTGAACATAAGGGATTGCAAAGATAAGAGAGGGGCAAGGAAGGCAGAGGGGGAAGGCAGAGGGGGCAGGCAGCCACTGTCACCAAGGAAACCACCGACTGCGTTCTGTCTGTATTCTGCTTTGTATTTAACTCGGGAACCATTTGGCATTTGATACTTTTCTAGTGCGAGTTTTCGTACATTTCTTAGAAATCAGGCTTTGTATTTGTAACAAAGTGCATAAAATAAATAAAAACAATATGTACAGTTACGGTCAACATTATTGGCACCCCAGATTTTTAAGTACATCATGTACAATATCTCCTGAAAAAAGTGTGTACTGAAAAAGCTTTGGTCTATATGCGCTCACGTTTTTGATACAGAGCAGCACAGGATAAAACAATAACAATTTAAAAAAGAAATAGGAGGAAAAAGTATAAAAATGGAAACATTCCATGACATGATTCTTGGCACCCTTTTGAGGAATACAAATCAGTTTGAAAAAAATTACTAGATTTGACTCACCTGTGATAAATTAGAAATTAGGCTCACCTGTGATAAATTGTCAGTGCTCATATGATTTGAATTAACCAAAGAATGATGGCTTTCATGCTTAAAAAGTTTCAAGTTTGCAATGTTATTAAGAAATGTACTACTCATGGAACTGTCAAGAACCTCCTGGGACGTGGTGGAAAGAAATCTTCGAAGGTTGGTGCGAACTGTGGAAAAAACACCACGTAAAACAACCAAAGAGCTTAAGGCTGACCTGGAGCAATCTGGAGTGATGGTTTCAACCCGTACCATACGCCGCACACTAAACCAAGAAGGGGTTTATAGGTGAAGGCCAAGGTAGACATAAAAAGGTGTGACTGATCTTTGCCAAAACCTACCTAGGCAAACCACAATCCTTCTGGTTAAATGTTCACTGGACAGATGAAACCAAGTTAGAGCCCTTAGGCAATGCAGACCAGCGATTTGTTTATAGGCGACGAAATGAAGCTTATAAGAAAAAGATCACCCTACCAACAGTTAAACATGGTGGAGGATCCGTAATGTTGTGGGGCTGCCTCTGGTACTGGAGGCCTTGAACGCATTAAAGGAATCATGAAATCATAGGATTACCAAGGTATTTTAGAGCGAAATCTGTTACCCCGTGTAAGAACTAGGTTTGGGTCAAAGATCATGGGTCCTCCAGCAGGATAAGGACCCAAAGCACACATCCTAAAGCATAACAGAATGGTTGAAAAGGGCAAAATGGACAGTTTTAATAGGCCAGCAATGAGTCCTGATCTCAATCCGATTGAAAATCTTTGGAGAGAGCTGAAATCTGCCATTGGGAAAAGGAATCCTGAAAACATTCAAGAGCTTGAACAAATTGGAATGGACGAGTGGGAGAAACTACCAGCAGACGGGTGCAAGAAGCTTATAGATGGCTACAAGAAACGTTGCCTGTCATTGTTGCCAAAGGTTGTGCAACTTACTATTAGGGAAGGGTGCCTTTAATGGTGTCCAAGTCATATTTTATGTTTCTTCTTTGAAATCACTACATGTAAGTTGAAAAGGCATCTTGTTTTGTTGAATAACTTTGGGCATCCTATTAAAATATTCTGATGATACAAAGTTATTACATTTCCATTTATTTCTGAAGATATTGTACATGATATACAAAAATTCAAGGGTACCAATAACGTTGACCAGAACTGTGTACTATTAAGGAAAGGCTTCTGTTTGAATTGTGGACTAACCTACAAGGGATAGAGCTAGCTCAGTCTTCTCATGTGCTGCATTAACATTCATTTGACTTTTCAGAGTATCCATATTTAATGTTTTCATTTATATTATAGCAAAAGGCTTCAATGAGACTATCCTAGGTAAAATCCCTCCCTCAATGCAAAATACTTCAGCAGCAGATGATATACCGTTTAAAGCTTGATACTAAAATATTGCATGATTATTGAAAAGATTAAGTATATTTTGCAAG